>JAZHYW010052563.1:0-60491 GCA_037355805.1 Ixodes ricinus
GGCGTGCAACCAATAAGCACGGTACAAACGTATAGGAATGCGTGTGACTGGAAGACACCTCCCGAACAAAAGGGGCTTCGGCACTCGATGTGGTCTATATTGGGCCAGATTTCAATATTAAGACCTTAATTTCGCGTTCCAGCCCTAGTTTGATTCGGAGCTCATTGGTACGCCAATTAAATTATAGAGAGTTGTTCATGGTGATATTTTCTGCGACAGTATGCTATAAGTAAGACTCTTTAGCCCAAAGCACGACGTTTAGCCAAGGAGCTTGTTTGCAGGCAAACATTATTGAGGCAGGGCCGTGGAAGCATTAGAAGAAATAATAAAAACAACGAAGTGACTGCATTGGTTTTACTAAATAGTTGAAAATAAGTTGCATTCAAATGTTGAAAGAAAATTCATTTTTCATTTAGTTCATCCTCCCAGTTTATCATCCTCGCCCGATAAATCACCATCTTTCGCATACTTTGCAGTCAGTTACTTTAATAGGGTTAGACTGCAGTATAACTCGAGAACGCACGACACGAGAGCGCCGACGGAAGAGCGCGAGACACAAGAGTGCATGTGCGCGCTGTGGAAAGTTTCAAGAATGATATTCGCGAACCCCTCGAACAACGCCGGCGGTCGCCATTGTTTTAAACACGAGGCGTGCCATCGGATGCGAGCCCTCACCGAACGCTGATACAGCTCTCGTGTCCAATACAGGCTCAGAGAAGGTGCCCGAACAATGGCGGACTCGTATAATTGATGTAGTAGCTACTGGATGGCGCCCACTTATAAAAAAATGTCTATGTAATAGCGATTTACTCTCAGAAAAAAAAAAAGGGTATATTCCCACGCCCCTTTGTCTCATATAAGACAGCCCAAAACTTCAGTTCAACGGTCAGCGCGCTCACGCTACATACCGACGGTACCAACTTCTCACGAGCGACTTGATAGCCGAGTGAGTACAACTTAATAAAATAGCTAATGTACCTGTTACTGACTAAAAAGAAAGAGTAATCGGGGTTTTCTTAGCCCTACTGCAACACCTCAGTTTTTTTTTTGTAGTGTTTGATACGTATTTTAGCTGTTTAATGAGGAATATCTCACCTTTATCAAGCTCCTCCTTAAAAAGTTGGCGCCGTCTGGTTCGACGTCAGCGCTGTACGTTGAACGAAAGCTGCGGGGTGCATTTTATGGGGCAAAAGAGGGTAAGATGACCCCTTTTTTGAGAAAGAGAGAGGGGAGAGGGGAGAGAGAGTCTGTGGCAGTACTTATGAGGTCTTGTTTTGCCGGATCAACGGAATTGATGGGACAGTTCTGTGCGACTTCTTCTCAGAAACTCTGATATTAGAAACTGTAGGTAGGATTAAAACTTGTTTATACAAAAAAGAAAAATAAATATTGTATTATTTGGATTTGATTTAGGGGGTATTTCCCGCCGATTCCAAGTAAGAATTGATAATACCCCAGAAGTAACCCCCTAGGCTGTGGCCATCACCAGGATTTCGACGCCCAGTACGAGCAAACAGCGAAACTTGGCTATTAATAGTACAATCGTTTAACCCCGTCACGGCACCGGCAAAGCAAGGAAAAAAATCCTGGTTCAATGATTTTGTACGTAACGGTCCCGGACAGATTTGGAGCACCGAAAATGAATTTTAGAGGTTACGGTCGGATTCAGCCGTCTTTCTAACGCGTTGTACGATTGCGTCGTACACGTGGTTGCTATCGCAAGCCAAAATATTTCTCGCAATGCCTTCATGACGTGGGCTTAACCGGTTTCGCGCTCTCGTGTCGCGCCCCTCTCCCGTCGGCGTCCTCGTGTCGTGTGGTTTCGAGGCGTCTCCCTTAGCAAAAAGAGGCCGTACTTGAAACGAAGTTGAAATATATTGAATATGAATATTCATTTTGTATTCATTCTGTATTATTTTGTCCACATTCGAAATACGCGCGTAAGGTATTCAAAATATATCATAAATATTAATCAGAAAATATTTTAGATATACCAAAAATATAATTCCTTCCCCTCAAGATGCCATTTGTGTATTAAAAACCGGCTACACAATTTTTTATTTTTTTTGGATTTTGTTAGTAAATGGTGTCCCTGTGGTATTTGAAGGCACTACTAAATACATCCCACAACTACACATTAGAAACGAACACAAACACAAACACCATGACGCACTGAACACCTGAATCACAGTCCCGTTGACTGCTCTAGAGCCTTATATAGCCTACATATTGAAGGTAATCATTTGGCCGGTGACCACCTCTGCACTTATTAAGGTTCCAAGTATTCGATCTTCTCCTCGGGAGTCTGTCAAAGGGGAAACAGTGTTTTGAAGTTCGTGGACGATATCTCTTACTAAAAAGCATTGGTACAACTAATAATAATTCGGCGCAGTCGCTAAAACAATATCCACAAAAACGGCTCCTAGAAGAAATGTTATTGCTTCTCTGCATAGCACCACTCAGGACGAAGCGAGTCAAGGCAGTTTCTTCACTTTAAAATAGTTATTTTGCTTTTCTTTACTAGTTGACTATTTAATATGGTCATTAACGTCACTATATTAAAGTCACTACTCACATCACGTACAATGGTGAGTATACACATTCAGTGAACTAACATTGTGCTAACACAACCACGCCAAACATATCTGCTCACAGCACTTGCTGAAGCTTTCCAGCATCAGCAAGTGTTGTGGTTGTAGTTCCCGAACCCCGTTTGTGATTGGTGTGCAAGAAACTCATCAGGTGTGTTCTTGATAGAAAAAAGGAAACAATAACATAAACTGGGCTGATTTATCAGTGCGATGCTGCACAACTCAATTGACAAACTAATCAAATGTTGTATTTAGGCACTTCAGTGTACTCCACATCTGCTTGAAGTGAACTTCTGATAGGCGAGCTTTTCAATACTTTGGTAGTTTAAGTCAAACTACCAAAGTATTGCAGTCAAAAGATACTTAGAGTATAACACAACAGTATTTACGATTTCCAGGTATTTTAAGAGTATTCTGCACATATTTTTGATCGCTGCATTTTTATTAGGGTTGGAGTATATTTTGCATGAAATAAATAAATATTTTAAGAAATCTATGTGAAAGGTATTTTGTGCCTACTAATTTAGTATTTACATATTTCAGAACGCATGAAGGGAACTTCAAATGTAGTTTAAATAAAGGTATTTTAAAAAGATTTTCAGAAATATATTTTAGTACTAAGTAAAAAAAAGAAGTGTATATTTTCGGTCTATTTTTTGTGTACTTACAATTATGAACTGTACTTCAAATACACTCAAATTAGAATGTGGTATATTTCAAACGTCTTAGTTTTCGCTAAGATCTTCCGCCGATAACTAACACAATAAAAAAAAAGCGTTATTTTTAAAGATGGCGATACATATTGCGCGATATTAAATCACCGACGAGGAACTTATGACATTGATAATAACCTTCTGTGTGCGCGAATAGTACGAAGTATAAATAAAAATTTTAAAATGGTCTTTATTTTTTGTGCTTTCCCAGGAATCCCGAATGAGCCGAAAAACGTCAATCTGAGAAATATCGTTATTTTGATAAATATTTGCAGGCAGTGACAACAGTTATTACTTAGCACAAAAAAGATAAATTTTACCGTCGTCTAGATAATTGGGCTTAGTCTTCATAAAGTTAACGGTTATAACCATCGAGGGTCTTGGATGACCTTCCCGTTTTTTATGCAAATATACAACGTTGATGAAAGTGAGGGCACCCAGAAATTTATGTAAGCAGCGACACTCTAACTGTGCTAGTGTTACGATACCCAATGTATTAGAAAGAGCTGCAGTTCTTCAGCTAAAAAGAAATCCCGGCCAACCCTACAGTGCACGTATAGATTCTCTTTAGAAGGTCACAATTCGGTTTAAGTACCATAGAGAAAGTGCAGACCATTGAAAGTAACGCAGGCTATGGAAATGCTGGCCTCTCCTTTGAAGGTTTGACTTGCGTTGCATCTTTCACGGCCATTGCACCTGCTGCATGTCAACGTCAATGTCCATACGGAGACATCCGAATTAAATATGCATTTGCGAAACGCTTAACCTCGTCCACGTGCAGCGACTCGGAGGGGAGCCGAATACGGCTGGTGGCATCGAATTACACCCTCGAGGCTAGTGCCCTTCGACTTGCCTATTTTGATGACTTCGGGAAAGGCCAGAGTGCTGCGGGTGAGGCCTGCGGCGACAACGAACAGCAAGATTGTAACTCCGGCAGCCATGGCGGGGCGTTGATTTTGTCGGCCTCTTCACCGTTCTGCACCGTGCAAAAAACGACGCTCGAAGCGCATGTCTTCTAGATGCCGGGACGTAAACTCCGGAGGCGAGCTGCCGGTCCTTGTTCTATTCGCGTCTCGGGTGAGAGGGGGGAGGTGGAGGGCGGAGTCTGCCTTGGCTGGGGCCGTCTACCAAACGGAAACTGTGCCCTTCGGAAGGAGTTGAGGGGTGTGTGATGTTCAAGCGTACCGGTCTGTCAGGTTCGCCACGTTGTTCGAATCATTCAGTCAGGTTTGGTTTTTCGTTCGGATTCGGTGGCGGGACAAGCAAGAGTAAAGGGGTGGTTTTATTTGAATTTGGCCAAAATTGCCCTGGAGAGGGGGACGGGGTTGGGGGGGGGTTAGGGGAGGGAGGGTGTACAGATAAAAAAAAAATGTGATAGCCTAAAGTTTTAAAATAAACGATTATGCACTTTAAAAATATTAAAACTCGGTGTCACCTTGTGAAATTCGTCAAAAACTCTATCTCATTTATCTCATTACAGTCTTTTACAAACTTGAGTTTCTTCACATCGACATATATTTTTCAACTTCTAAAGACAATTAAAAACTTTTGGAAAGAATTTTTTTTTTTGTGTTTATGGTTATTTATTTACAAAAATCGCGACCTTTGTTTTTCCATTAAATTTTGCCTGGAAATTCAGATTGTCATAGAAACTGAACCGATAAGAACACGAAGAACACACATCAGTGTGTAGCTTCGAACATAAGCTTTCTGAAGATATATTGTTCTGTAAGTGAGTATTATGAAGCTATTTATATACTGCTCCAAACTTGATCAAACACTGAATTTTTTACAGACGGTGAGGTAAATTGTTGTTAAAAAGTCTAAGTTCCATTTTGTTTTAAAATTTTTGTGGCGGCTGCCGTAACGTTAATATTCACAAGATATAAGTATTGCTTTTTTTGTGTGTGTTTTGGAGAAAACCAGTTCAAAAGGCCTTACTCGTTTTGCTCCAAACGTATAAAGAACCTAAATCGTTTGATATATTTGAGCTTAAATTTCCTAAAAAAAATCAATATTTGTTTTCTTTTAACTTATTGGTGGATTGAATTTAAGATAAAAATATAACTGAATTTAAACACTGGTTTACCTCATTCTGTTATACTGTCGGGACAACAAGTTAAATGAGCTGCTCTTTTACTTGACTCGCAATCTTCGGCTTGGGAATGCTTGCTTTACCGCAATGTTCGTGTAGTAAGCCCAATAATGAATAGATGTTAAAAAAAAACTACCTCTCTCATGATGTTATCACTATTATATCTTTCTTACATTATGAGGTGTTATCCCAAAATATATTTCCTAGCTAAAATGAACCACTCGCCTCAATTGGTCGCCTCTATTCACAGACTATGGCTGGTCAGTCTTCGTGCTTCTAACTCTTTCAGGAGAGTATATATCCATATTAGAATAATCGCCAAAGTGCCACGTGACAACGAGAAATCCATAAAACAGAGTAAGCACTAATGAATCAATTTAACCAATGCAGCAGGTCGGCAGTCGTGTTTTGACCGTGCGCCATTGGCGCGCGTCGGATTGAGCAATGAATGTGAAATTATTTTGAACAAGCATTATAACATTTTTTTTTCGAGATATATGACATACAATTTAGATATTATTTGGTACGCCGTTATCTATGAGCGGCCTGGCTTTACTCCAGAGTGAAGCATGACCCTCTTTGGTCACTGATCATTTATGAAGCCTAGGACATTAAAGGGATACTTCAACGAAATTTGAAATATTCCCGTCGTGTTCAAAAATAGGTTGAATATGATCCACAATATCCGTAAATGACAATTGCATGTTTGTATGTTTGATCCTGGTGGCTGTATTTTTCGTTATAAACGGCCCACTCTGGCAAGCGCTCGGAGAAGGCCCAGCTTAGAGCACGTGACATCCAACGCAATCGTGACGTAGGTCGTCTCAAGACGAGCAAAGCTATGGCGAGGCTGACGTCGAGAGGATGGCCTAGTCGTTCCAGCCACCGAAGCGGCTGCTTTTGTACGAATTTTGAGTGACGGGTTAATCTTCTATAATCTTGTAGGGGGACAATAGCGACTTCTGCGACACACAAAGGGATTCTCGGGAAGAGGGGAGTTCCTCCTTCCCCCTTCTCTCGTCGTGGCCGGAGACGAGACAACCTCCGTCACTAGCTGTCAAGGTTCCTAGACGAGCATTACAAGCGAGGCGTTAGCGACATCCACCAGGTGCTCTTTGCTAATCATTTAATTCGTTTTAAAATTCCTTTTCGAGACTTTTTTTAACAAGATATTGGTATGTTCCATGTGATACTGCTCTTTTGAACACATATAGACCAAAAAATGAGCGCCGAAATTTCGTTGTAGTATCCCTTTAAGAAGATAGAACAGGGTGATCGGACCAGTACACTTCTTCCTGTGTTTACCTGCCCAGAAATTCGGGTTCATTGGTAGGCCCTAAAAATCTTGCCCCAGCATTTTATCTGGATTGGTAGGCAACACCTATTGTATTATGAATATAAGGAAAGTTACATATTCGAAATTGCATGCACTTGCTTCTGTTTGAGATGGGATGTCGTGAATTGAAGTTGGAAAACCGAAACCGAAACCGTGACCAATGGATTTCCAAGATGCCTTGCGCGGCACTATGTCGGTAGGATAGTTCCAAGTTTGCAAGAGGCTCTGCCCGGGTTAAGATCAATTTTGCAGGTCCTAGTCCACAGAAGAAAGCCTTCACTTCATCTCTCTCTCTCCTTCTCTGGTCGGCAAGCCGAGGTTGTATGGCAAGTGGTAAAAAGGCACTTTGGAAAGAACGTGTGCATACCATTTTGGTAATTCTATAAGATATTGCATTGAATCAAAATATTTGCTACTTCTATTTGGGCATTTTCATCGAGTAAAAATGGCTTTTAACCGAATACTCCCGCCATGAGTACAGAGCACAGTGGGTGGGAGAGTTATTAGCGATGTGTTCTTTCTGATCGTCGGTGTAGCTGCACTGTGGGAAAGTACATACAAGAGAACTATGGCTCCAAATAACCTGTTATACATGTAATTCTTAGCCAAGAGTGAATTTAATTTACAAGTTAGCACTTCCGAATTTTTGATTCGTAGGTTCATACTACCTCAACGTTGTAGGAGCCAACATTCGGAAGTTTCAGGATCTCCACACACAGTCAATCTCACATGGTCAATATGACAAGATATTTCCTGATGCATTATCCAGCTGCGAATTCACGTTTTCATCCCCCTCCATTTCCAGCAAACAATCCCCACGAAACAATGTCGAACATCCAGTAATTTTCACTCGACAAGAAATCGTCTTCCAAGTTTCGTACGCCAACCACCGCGCAGGAGCATGCGAGATGTGAATTAAACGCTAATCTTTTTAATAACTTTACCACTGCTTGGTCCCACCATCCATTTTGTTGCTCTTTACTCGCTTTCTTTTCTCTGTACATGATCTTCAGCTGGTATGACAATAAACTGCTGTCGTCAAGCTCGTATTAGGTAGTTTTGCCTTTTCGTATGCTAACCGCCTCCCATGTTTGGAGGATTGTTTTGAATATTGCTACTGGTAATCAAGATCAGATACCATAATATTATACTGCTTTAATGACAATGGGAAGCAGCAGTCGATTGTATACTTCCTGACAGAGGTACTAAAAATGTTGACCTGCACTCTTGCAAGAAATATGTGAAGCCATCTGAAATTAATAAAGGGATACTACAACAAAATTTTGGCGCTTTTCTTGTCTATATGTGTTCAAAGAAGCAGTATCACATCGGACACACCAATATCTTGCTTAAAAAAACACGAAAATGAATTTGTTTAAACGAATTAAACGATTAGGAAAGAGCAACTGGTGGATGTCGCGTACGCCTCGTTCGTAATGCCCGTCTAGGAACCGCGACATGTAGTGACGGCAACTGTCTCATTTCCGGCCATCATGAGAGAAAAGGGGAAGGACGAACTCGCTTCTTTCCGAGAGTCTAATTTGTAGTGACCCCTTGAGTCGCTATGGTCCCTCTACAAGATTATAGAAGATTAACCCGTCACTCAAAGCATTCGTACAAAAGCAGCCGCTTTGGTGGCTGGGACGACGGACATCCTTTCGGCGTCCAGCTTCGCCGCAGCTTTGCTCGTCCCGAGACGAACTACGTCACGGTTGGAGGCGAGATGTCACGTGCTCTCCGCCGGCTGCTTTCCTGAGCGCTTGCCAGAGTTTGCCGTTTTACTTAACTAAAAATACAGCCACCAGGTTCAAGATAAAAACGTGCGATTGTCATTTACGGATATTGTGGATCATATTCAACCTATGTCTGAACACGACGGGTATATTTCAAATTTCGTTGAAGTATCCCTTTTTAAGAGGCTTCACTCCATGTATTAGATTATATGTATTCTATATTCAATGGCAGAATGAGTACGACAGGATGTCTCTTTCGAACGTCCAAGCCTTTAGCGCGCTCTTTATGCTTGCTTTGGCTGCACGCACCCGCTCAAAGTGCACTAGACGGTTAAGCCGTTGTCGAAGCCCGGATGATCGCGCTGGAGTAGGGACAACGGAAGCTACTTTCCTGCCGTTTTTATCTTGTCAACGACGATGCTTGAAACATCGGTGGGTTTTTGAAAAGGCAATTCGGGTTTCTCTCTGTTATCGGAGGCACGCTTAACACAAAGGTTTGACGCAGCTTCCGAACATGGCGCTATTTCACCAGCAACTAGATTACTTTGGGCTAACTCGATAGAGGATCAGAGGTAAAATCTAAGCCTTCCTTTTCTTGAATGAGCCTGAAACGAACAGTCTGCCGGTAAGCGTATGCCACCATAAAAGCTTAACATTAGACAACGCTGTTAAAGAGTGTTAAGTGCTTTTTTATTTAAATAATTAAAACGTTCGCTCATCAAGACACTGCATTTGCGGGGTGTATCGAAGGTGAAACCGAGAGCCGCCTGCCTACATCTGTTGCAAAAATCACACGGAGAGATCGGCTCAGAAGATTCTTAAAGACAGAGAAGCGGCCATCCTGGTCAGGATGACGGGCCAGAGGCAGGCGAGTCTGTGCAGAGCATTTGATTCGGGTTAAGTTGACGATGCCAAATTATAGTCACCCGCTGTCGAAACATTGTTGACACAGGTGGCATCCGAGACACCACATATCCGCAAATGCAGTGTCTTTATCCAACGTAGCGCGCCGCTGACCACGTTTGAATGAAGGTAGAACCCGGTTTTATATGCTTCCTTTTCAGACTTTCAAATATTTCTGAACCATGGGCGTTCTGGCTATATTGCAGCCGCCGTTAAAATCAAGCAGAACGTTAAAAAAAAAAAGTACAATTGCTATCTCCAAGGTCGGCCACCAGCCGGACAGTCATACTAACCGCAGCCTGTGCTCTGAAAACAGTCTTAAAAAGCAACTCCGGTCGAAAACGAAACCGAAATTAATGACTGGCGCTTTAGTGGCGCGAAACTTGATCAAAGCCGAAATATTACGTCAAAGTAAAGGCGCGTACTCCATTAAAACCGATTAGAAAGATGCGACCAGCTGCTCTTTATCAGGTTGCAAGGTGGGTTAAATTTTAGTCAAGCAACACTGAGCAATTTTGGATCTCGAAAGTAAACGGGGGTGGTGTACGAGGCGCGCTCCGACCCTTTTACATGGGGCATCCACTACAGTGGAACCACTGGTAGCACGGTAGGCGATAGGATTGGACGTCACATCGTACATTTTTGGGGGGTCCCGGAGCCCTGAGGGCGCCGGTGTAAATGAGGGCCAAAATGTAGATACAGGGGGGAGGGTTTGGGAGGGTGAGAGGAAGCCTCGCAGGACTAGGAAAAAGAAACAGCTTAACATAGGGTTCATAAACATGCAGGGGGCAGGAACAGAATAAAGTGGGAGGAGATTGAGGAGCAATTAGAAAGCGAAAACTTTGCAGTGTATGGATTAGCAGAAACACATCTGAGGGATATGGAAGAACCACCATACATACCGGGATATCATTGGATGGGATGCAACCGGGCCAATGGGGAACGCAAGGGAGGGGGATTAGGGGTGTTAGTGAAGGGTCAGGAATGGGAAAGGGAACGAGAGGGCTGCAGGGAACACATGTGGGTCAAAGGCAATATTGGGGGTTTAGACACAATCCTGGGTTTTGTGTATCTAAAAACAGGGAGTGATGCAGGGGAGGAAAATGCAGAACACTTGACATGTATATCAGGAGACGTTAGGGAAATCGGCACTAACAAGGAAATAATTATCTTGGGGGACATGAATGCGCATTTGGAAGACTTTGATGGACATACGGATACAACAGGGAGGATGTTAGAGGAGTTCTGCGAAGCTCTTGATCTGGTATTGGTTAACGCTCAGGTAAAATGTGATGGAAAAATAACATGGGAAAGAAAGAACTCGCACTCGACTATTGACTACTGTTTAATGTCGCGTGAAGCTATACAACAGATTAGGAGGTATGGAAATAGATGAGGAAGGCACAAAAAGTCTGGGGAGCGACCATAAGAGAATCAAGATCAGATTTGGCACAGTAAAACCAGAAATGCAAAATCAAAAACAAGAGGGTAGAAATAACTTAAATGATAAACAATTACAGGAGGTATCTAAGCGAATCGAGAACATAGTATCCAAGCAACCGGAAAGAGAATGGACATATGAAGACTTAATTAGTGTTTTCAAAAGAGAGTTAGAGAAATATTGAATCAAACAAGGAGGAAGAAAACTAAAACGCAAGCTCAAAAGCTGGTGGGATAAAGAGGTTAAGGCAGCAATATCGAGACGCCAAGCGGCATCTAAAGAACACAGATGGGCAAAGAAAAAGGGGGCCACACTAGCCGAAGTAGCATCAAAATGGGAGGAATTTCAGGAAAGAAAGCGGGAGGCATCAGCATTAATACAGGCCAAAATTGGGAGGGCAGGGGTCCAGTGGATGATAGAGATAAACCAGAAGGATAGGAATGCGGCAAAAAGGTTCTGGGAACACATCAGTGCACAGGGAAAAAAGACCGAGGGGTACCAGCAGACACTAACCACACAGGAAGGGACAAAGGTAGAGGGGAAGAGGCAAGAGAATACATTAGACATACAATCGAAGCAGCATTTTCGGAGTTAGAACCAGATCAGGCCGTAGGGAATGGTAGCGTCTACACAACACAAGAGGAGGATCATAGTGAAGAAGAGGAAATGACCACAGGAGAATGGGAAAAGCAGAAGGAAAGGTTCCGGCTGGAACTGCGACAGGTCCAGACGGCATACCAATGAGACTGATAAAAGTTCTAGGCAAAACAAGCAAATTGAAACTAAGGCAGGTGATTGACCAGATACTTATGGGAGGGGAGGTACCCAGTGACTGGAAATTGAGCAGGATGAGATTATTATATAAGGGCAAGGGAGACAAAGACAGTATCAAATCATACCGACCAATCACAGTAACTTCAGTAATATACAGACTACAGGGGTGTCTAGCGACCGGGCAAACCGGGAGTAGCTCAGGGAAATTTCAACCACCGAGAAAAATCAGGGAATTATCAGGGATATTGTCAAAAAGCTTGAGCCAAGTCGGGGAAAATGAGCCGGAAACGCCACACGAGTGCCCTGAGCAAAAAATTGAGGATTTGGGGGGCAGAAAAATAGGCAATAAACCCTGCTTAGAGCGAAGCGCGGGCACTGCTCACGCAATGTGAAGTGTTGCAACCTGATTCAAAAGGAACAGCCGAAAAATCCACTCCAAGTCTTGGATTGGATTGAGAGCGCGACACTAGAGCTTGATCCAGTTGGAGCTGCTAGATTTAGTAACAAATGGGAAAGCTGAAGACCCCAATCCAATCCAAGCATTAAGCCGAAAGTGTCTAAAAGTGGGGGGATCGGTGGCCGAGTGGGCTAAAGCGCACACCCAGCTCGACGCGCGTGGAGCGAAAGCTCTCGCGCTGCAGAACTCAGGGATCCTGGGCTCGGGCCCCACCCTGCCCGCTTCCGATCTGGATGAGCATCGTACCGGCGTGCGGTCGTGTATCACTACTGCGTGGTGCACGTTAAAGACCCCAGGCTAGCGGTTGTACTGCACTGGCTAAATTGCTCATCTACAGCGAGTGACTCGTCGCAGCTTTAAAAATGGCTGACCAACTACACGCTGTATAAATATCCCCACAACCCAATTTTTTGTCTAAAAAGTGTTCAATCTGTGACCATGCGCCATGCTGCCATTCGATTATTGACGTGTGTGATTGAGCGTCGTGTTTTTCATTGTGTTTCCCGGAGAGTGGCCTCTTCACGGACGATGTCGGCGGCAAGAAAGTGCTCGTCTAATCCAGACTGGACGAACCCGAATATTTCGGAATATTAAAGTTGGAATAAGCCCGTGCAAAATGATGCTCACAATTCTCAATGCCTTCAATCCTTTGTGTTGTTATGATGTTATATATTTAACCGCCTCTACAGTGGTCAGGGAATTTCACCTGAAATTGTCAGGGAAAACCACCTGGAAAAGTCAGGGAATTTCAAAATAATAATTTGCTAGACACCCCGGACTAGCTATGCAAGTTGTAAAGAGAAGAATGGAAAAATGGGCAGAGAGAGAGAGAGAGAGCAGATTCTGGGGGAGCCTCAAAACGGTTTCAGGAAAGATAGAGGACTAGATGATAATTTATTCGTAATCACTCAGTGCATAGAGATAGCAATGAAAAGTCAAAGCGCCATTACGTGGGTAGCATTTTTAGACATCAAAGGGAGCATATGACAATGGGAACCAGGAAAAACTCTGGAACCAACTGAAGGAATATGGACTAGAGGAAACCATGGTTAAGTTTCTAGAACGGGTTTATACGAAGAATAGGGTGATTATAACATGGGCCGAAACTGTGGTAATTGTTGAGTGACCCACGTGAGACGTGGCTGGCACGAGACACGTGCGGATGGCTCCGGGGCAAGGAACGCACGAGATAAAGACGTTTTTTCTGCCTGGGGAGCCTGGACTGGATGGTTGCTCATTTCTCACAGCTGTTGTGGGCATCCCAACCTAGGAAACTCGACATGGTGTCAGAAGTGGGATACGAACCCACGCCGTAGGGAAGGGTACCGGTTTCGGCCATCCGAGGAAGAGACTGGACACTTCTTTCTCGGAGCCCTAAACACAGAAGGTGCGAAAGCTAGATATACCAAAATAGTTCTCAATGGTGTACCAGTCTTTGCAAAGATTGACTCAGGCGCCGAGGTAACCGTAGTACCCTCAACCTTCCCAGGCATTCCAGGCCAGCTGGAAAAAGCTGACGTAGCCTTAACGGGCGCGAGCGGGCAGAGCCTAAATGTACTGGGAAAGTTCAGGGCCAAGTTTCAGTGGAAAGAAAACCTTTCATTCCATACCGTGTACGTAGTCAGCCCACTGCGCCACGTCTTGCTTGGGTTGCCAGCGATTGAGTCCTTGGGAGTCGTGAAGTTTGTAGACGACATTGCGGAGGATAAAGATCACTTTGAAGTGCTGTACCCCCAGATGTTTCGTAACCTAGGCACAATTCCCGGCGAATACACTATCCGCCTGATTCCCGACGCTAGACCATTTGCAATAAGCACAGCTAGGCGGATTCCGATCCCGCTGCGTGATGCGGTGAAATGCGAAATTGAGAAAATGGTAGAGATGGGGATAATCCGTCGGGTTGAGGGGCCTACAGAGTGGTGCGCGGGAATAGTGCCTGTGCTCAAACCGTCCGGAGATGTAAGAATATGTGTCGATCTCACCCAATTGAACAAGAGCGTGCGAAGGGAGAGATTTGTCCTCCCAACAGTAGATCAAACGTTAGGATTGCTCGCCGATGCAGTTTTTTTTTTTTCAAAGTTAGATGCAAACTCAGGGTTTCATCAAATCAAGTTATCAAAGGACTGCCAGGAGCTCACGACTTTTATCACGCCGTATGGAAGGTACTGCTTTACCAGGCTTCCATTCGGTATAAGCTCTGCGCCAGAATACTTCCAGAAGCGAATGTCAGAAATTTTGGAGGGTCTTCCTGGAGTCGTTAACCTTATGGATGACGTGTTGATTTTCGGGAAAGACAAAGCTGAACATGATGAAAGGTTAAAGAAAACCTTAGATAAGCTGGCAGAATCTAACGTCACCCTTAACAAGTCCAAATGCATTTTCGGGGCGAAGGAAGTGACCTTTCTGGGTTACCGCGTCAGTGCAGACGGCATAAAGCCTGACCCTGAAAAGGTCAGAGCCATCCGGAACCTTGAAACTCCTACAGACGTGTCGAAGGTCAGAAGAGTCCTAGGTATGGCCAACCAGTTGGGCCGGTTCTTACCTAACCTAGCGCACAAGACCTCTCCTTTGAGGGAATTGTTAAAGAAAGATGTTGAGTGGGTGTGGGGCCCAGCCCAAGAGGCAGCTCTGAGTGCAATCAAAGACAGCATCTGCTCGGCTGAGTGCATGGCGAAGTATGACCCCACCCTGCCCACTGTCCTTTCTGCAGATGCCTCGTCGTTCGGCCTTGGCGCAGTTCTTTCTCAGGTCCAGAAAAATGGCGACCGACGACCCATTGCATTTGCTTCTCGCTCTTTAACCTCAGCGGAGACGCGGTACGCGCAGATCGAGAAAGAGGCGCTGGCGTTGACGTGGGCCGCTGAAAGGTTTGATGAGTACCTGAGAGGGCTCGATGCCGTCTTTGAGACTGACCATAAACCATTGGTTCCGTTGCTGGGAACTTACTCTATTGACGTCCTACCTCCCCGCGTGCAGCGGTTTCGCATGAGGCTCATGCGATACCGCTTTAAAATGGTTTACGTACCGGGAAAGCAGCTCATTACGGCTGACGGTTTGTCTCGTGCTCCACTCAAAGACAAACGGGTAGTTCCGGACGAACTAACAGTTGGAGAAGTAGACGCATACTCGCAGGGTTGCCTGACAGGGCTAGAAACCGGACAAGACTTTGTCTCCAAAGTAAAAGAGTATCAAGCCTCTGATCCGGTCTGTAAGTCGCTACAGCGTTTATGCGAGAAGGGCTGGCCCGTGAAACCATCAGTTCCTGATTTGCTACGCCCATACTGGCAGGTGAGGGCTTTGATAACCCAGGGTGATGGATTTTTGTTGAAGGGCACGCGGTTAATTGTTCCTCAGGAACTAAGGAAAGAGGTTTTGCTCCGTTTGCATGACGGTCACCAGGGCATAGCCAGGTGTCGAGCTCGGGCTAGAGAATGTGTGTGGTGGCCAGGCCTAAGTAAGGAACTTGGTGCGTTGGTACAGAACTGCCGAGTTTGTGCGCAGTATGGCTACCAGAGTGCGGAACCAATGATCCCAACGGTCACCCCGCCTACCCGTGGCAAAAACTGGGCGTGGATCTGTGTAAGATAAACGACTCAGATTACTTAGTAGTTGTTGATTACTTGTCACGGTTTCCGGAAGTAGCCCTGCTCCCTTCCACTCGTGCCGACGTTGTCATCGAACGACTTAAGAGTATCTTCGCTCGACATGGTGTGCCCGAAATTGTCATTTCGGACAACGGACCCCAATTTGCAAGCTCGGAATTTGAAACATTTGCATCGAAGTACGGGTTTCGTCACGTTACGACTAGTCCAAGGTACCCGCAAGCAAATGGCGAGGTTGAGAGAATGGTGCAAACTGTTAAACGTCTTATTCAAAAATCAGCAGATCCCTACCTAGCTCTTTTGGCTTACAGAGCCACACCAGGGTTGACGGGAAGAAGTCCTGCTGAAATCTTGATGGGACGACGTCTTCGGACGAGGGTGCCAATGCTCCCCAAGTTACAAGGTCAGGTGCGCCCCGATCTGAAAACAGTAATACGAACGGACCGCCGAAAACGCGAGAAGCAACGCAGAGGCTTCAACAAACGACACCGAGCGACAGAGCTACGTACGTTGAAAGTGGGAGATAAAGTGTGGGTAAACGACAGGAAGTCGGAAGCCACAGTGGTAGCGCGAGCTGCCAAACCTCGGTCTTACTTGCTGGAAACAGATTCTGGAAGACAGCTGAGACGAAACAGAAGAGCTTTACACTTTCTTCCTTCTGGTTCCTCCCACCAGAACGGCGGTTCGTACGACTTTCCCGTAGGAGATGAGGAAGACACCGACAGTTCGGACAAAAGTCTAGACGGCAGTACGCGAAGTAACGTTGTTGTAGGACCTGCTTCAGGCGCTGCCAGGGTACCTCAGGCTTATGTGACCAGGTCAGGACGAATTGTGCGCAAGCCGGTCAGGCTGGGTTTTGAAGATTGATGTGGGATTTAAACTCTAACAGAGGTTTTGTAAAATACTTTGCACCATATACGTTTGTTGTCCGAGTTGTTGTTCGACAGCTAATGTGCTATTTAAACTTCACCAGATGCTCTGTACATACTGTAAATTACTCTGTGATGTGTTTAAACTTGGCCAGATGTTTTGTATAAATTTTAAACTTTGTGATGTGTTTAAACTTGGCTAGCGGTTTTGTATATGTTGTAAACAGTGTTTGGCAGTATCGCGATACAAATGTATCGCGATAGTATTTCAGAAATACATTTCGTATCTGTATTTCTGTATCGCGATAGTATTTCAGAAATACATTTCGTATCTGTATTTCTGTATCGCGATACATTTTTTTCACCAGTATCTGTATTCCTGTATCGAAATACATTTGGAATGTTTCTTTGTATCGCGATACAATCAGGATGAAATGTATTTCGTTACATTTGTTGAGAAATACTCCCCCCCCCTCCCCCCAAAAAAAAAATCCAAGTCCAAAAGCATTTTTTTTTTTTACTTCTGAGGGCACTAGGGTCAAGGAGATGCTGGGGCATTGTTACTATGCTGACCAAGGTTCCTTCCGATTCTCCAAACTATTTTTCTATGCGTCCTCTTCTCTCTTCTGAGAAGTGTTGCGTAGTCGGGGATTCGAACCAGGTGGCGTGCCAGGAGTGGAGTCAGAGCATCTTCTGCCACAGGTCCTTAGGTAGAGATTTCTTGAGTCATTGTTTGCTGGCATCCAATGCCCACTGCTAACCGTCTCTCTTACCTTAGCGTACACAGTACACCCAGCCGGCAAAGCTGAGTCACAGTGGTGGTTGACTTGAAATAGTAGCATGACTCACGCAGTGAAGTTCAACACATATTCGAATGCTGCGGCTCGCAGTGTAGCTCACGTAACGTGAGCTGCCGAAACCCAGGAAGGAGGCCAGACGTGGCCTCGCTGTGCCGACCCATACTTCGTACACCTGCGACTCGTCTCGAGCGCGCTGTTTCTCGGAGAGCTCGCACCTGTGCCGGCAATATCAGGTCGCAATCCACGAGGTCTCTGTTTGGATGATGCTAGGCGAAACTTGAGGACTGCAACCCATGCGTCGGTGGCGGAGGGTCGGCAGGAAGAACCTTCACAACAGGGATGCCACCGTATCGTTTTTTCAACCGTAACAGAAGATAAGACATGTGTTCCAGGATGCTTAAGGTGGTCCACTATTCTCAAAAATTCCAAATGACACTGCCTGCACGATCTTCAACGAAGTAACTTACAACGAAAGTACGTATTGTCCTTTCATACAACAGCGTGGTAAAGTTTCATGTTCAAGGCCACACCTACAGATAAAGAATACCAGTTCATTCCACCGTGACGTCATGTGATCAATGTTGACAGGGGCGTCCTTATTGGACAGGGGCGTGGTGACGTTTTGATGGGATTTAGGGTGACATAGAATTTATTTAGAGGTCGAAGTCTTTTTGCATCCCTCGTCAGACAGAAAGGATGTCAGGGAAGGGACCACGGTCAGTCCTTGATGGAACGTTTTTTTGAGCCCATTGAAGACTCCTCGTCGTCCAAAACCACTACCTTCAAGGCAGAGTGCCAAGCCTACGGGAAAGTAATTTCGGGATCAAAAACTTCCACTTCAAACTTCAAGCTTCATCTCAGTTGGCGTCTCAAACAAATTTGAAAAATGTATTGCAGTATCAGTATTTCTGTATTTGTATTTCTGCCCTCCCTAAAATGTATTCCTGTATTTGTATTTCCAAATACTTTTTGCCTCTATTTAAAATGTATTTCCGATACGTATCGCGATACATTTTTACAGATATATTTTAGTATCAGTATTTTAGCTACTATTTTAATGTATCCCAGTATTTGTATTTCCAAATACATTTTTGAGTATTTCTGCCCAACCCTGGTTGTAAATTACCCTGCTTTGAAAAGAAAGGGAGATGTGGTTATTGTTGAGTGACCACGTGCGACGTGGCTGGCACTTGAGACACGTGCGGACGGCTCAAAAGGAACGCACGAGATAAAGACGTTTTTTCTGCCTGGGAGCCTGGACTGGATGGTCGCTCATTTCACTGCTGTTGTGGGCACCTCAACCTAGGAAACTCGACAGAAACTACAAGACCAGCAGCAATAAAAGAGGTCTTAGACAGGGTTGCCCATTGTCTCCCCTGCTCTTTATGATATACCTCAGTGAGTTGGAAAAAAGGTTAGAACAGTGCAACCTAGGTTTTGACCTAACTACATGGAGGAAGGGCAGGTAGCAAGTACAGCCAAGTGCGCTAATGCGTATGCAGACCACATTGTACTCGTATCAGAAAGTCGTGAGACGATACAGGAACTGATTAGGATTTGCAGCAGGGAAGGGGACAATTTAGGACTAAATTTAGTAGGAACAAGTCGGGTATAATAGTTTTCAACGACGAGAAGTGGGAACCCTGGAGATACAGGACACAGTGGTAGAACACGTAGAAAAGTACAAATATTTGGGAGTATGGTTAAGTGAAGGAAGACGGTATCTAAAAGACCATGAAGATATTGTAATAAAGAAAAGGAAACGAGATTCAGCTTATCATGAAACACAGGGCACTATGGAACTATAATAGATATGAAGTCGTTAGGTGTATGGAAGGGAGTCATGATGCCAGGACTGCTCATTTGGGAATGCGGTATTGGGTATGAGGTCAGAAATGCAGGCAAGTTTAGAGATACAGCAAAGGAGTGTGGGTAGTCAGTACAAAGGGCCATGAATACACCAACAGGTGATACAGGGGATATGGTTACCATCTTCGAGAGTAGAGAAGATCAGTAAAGAAATGGAACAAAGACTAGCTGAAATTGAGGATACATGGTGGGCAGCGAAAGTGTACAAGTATCTATATAGAAAGTTTAAACACTAAGTGGACAAACCGAAACCGGCAAGCTGAGATTTAAATACATTCAACGAGATGGAGCCGATCAGAAAGCATATCGGTAGGAAAGGGATAAAGGAAACTTAGAGGAAATTGTGGAAAGAGAAAACGCAGGGGAAATCAGCTTTAACAATATACAGGGTACAAAACAAGAGGTCAAAGAAGGAACAGCTGTATGATAATTCAGTGGGGAGCTCTTGCTGCCGTAGCGAGAACGGGGGTGCTAAGAACGAAAACTTATAGGGCCAAATTCCAGGAAGGACACTGTGCGACGTATGCATGCGAAAGGGAAACTATAGAACATGTAGTTTTGCTGTCGGGCTCTGTCCCACCCTCTTGGGGAAGGGGGATGACGGATTTGGAGGGGGCATCAGTTTTCCGGACATGGATGGACGAATGGGTAGGAAGAATTGTGGTAACCAAGAGGAGATTAGAAGATTGGTGGAAGAGATCTGTGGTTTTAAAAAATATATATACAGATAAAAATTAGAATGGAATCACTTTTAAAAGGGGAGAAGGGGGAAATCTGCTACAACAAAATTCATACAAGTTAAAAAAAAAAAAAAAAAGGATGACGAAATGTTAGGCTAGGCGGCGCAAGCTGCCGCCCGTCACAAAGGGTATAGCCATTACCATCCGTCCATCCATCGGCGAGAGCGGACGTGTTTTCGAGCTGCGGTCGATTTGCGAAGCTAAGTACTCTTCTTGGTATTTTGGAGTTTAAAGCGTAGAGGGTATAAAGAGGTACATTTAATTAGCGGCAGGGTACGGGATTTAGGTTATCCTATTTCGTTTCAGCTTGGGTATGGCTTGGGTTCAGACGCAGCCAAGGCGCGAGCTACGGGCATCCAGCGTCCCTGCCAAGCACGCGCGCTCGTGCAGTACAGGCACTGTTCAGGGCCACACGCTGGTGCTTGTAGCATCGGCTACGTCTGGACCGTGGTCTGGACCCAAGTTGAAACGAAGCATAGGTGGCCCGGTGTTTAAAGGTAGAGTACGGTCGGTCTTTGTGTAGATTTCAAGGGCGGTTTCTTTAGATATATAAGTGGAAGTTTGACTAGCTAGGTGATGAGTAGAAAACAGAAGATCAAGGGGGACCTGGAACATGGTGGAGTGCGGAGTGTGCAAGCGGTGGTGTTACTTAGAAGAAACGGACTTCGAGAGCGTAGCTGAAGCAGAGAGAAGTACCTTCGCTTGCCAACTCTGTGAGAAGCTTGAGGAAGCTCCATGACGGCTAGAACGAGGGTGGAAGGAAAGACTTGAAGAGATAAAGGAGGAATTGAAGGAAGAGCGGGAAAAGCGGGTCCTGCTCGAGGCACTAGGTCATTGAGTTGAAGAGGGGGGAGCCCGAAGTGAAAATGGCAGGCTGAGCTTAACAAGGAACGGAGAAGCGGACAGAGCCAAGAAGTAGGTGGAGGAGCTCAGGCAGGGGGAAGTGTGGGAAGGCAGGGCTAGAAGAGGGAAAAAAGGGAGTGCGAGGATGGAGTGGAGCGCGTCATCGGTGTAATTAGAGAAGAGAAGGGGAAGAACGGGGTAGGTCAAGCAATGATGACAGAATACATGGTCCCAGAGTAGAGGTCGAGAAGAGGTCGACTTACAAGCACAGTGGAAAGAGATGAAGAGGAGTCGACAGCGACGGTGGTGCCTGTGGTTCAAGGGGCCAGAAAGGGGGGAGCGAGCAGTGCGGGCACGGAGGAGGCTCCAGACATATAGCGAAGCCGCGCAAAAGGAGAAGCAAACGGACTGGTAGAGCCCAACCTGCTACCGGTGGTAAATGGAGGGATAGCAGCGTAGTGCCAGGAGAAGGAGGGCGCCCTCCCCAACGTGGCAGGAGAATCCTAGAGGAACTCCAAGGCAAGGCGAAGAAGAAGAGGACAAGAGGGTGCCAGTAGAGACCCAGCCAGGAAAATACATGAGAGTAGATACTGCATTGCCAAAGCGGAGGAGAGTATTGTGGGACAACATGGAGGGGGAAAACCTAGTGTTGATCCGCGCAGGACTCAACGACGTGTTGAACGGGAGGAGTCGGGGCCATGAGGAAAAGAGATAGAGGGCTGGACTGGGTAAGCTAAGAGCGGTCAGTGAGAAGGTGCATTGGAAATATGTACCATCCCAAATGTCCGAGGAACTCTCTTGACATCGAGAGGCGGGTCATTGAGGCTAACCGGGTGATTAAGGGGATGAGCCGACGGCGGTACACGGCGTAAGAGATAAACTGGGAAGTTTATGCGGATGCCTCCTCCCATTTTACACGAAGGAATCCACTACAGTCCAGAGACAGGTAGGAGAGTGGGAGAGAGGCTGGCCGGCATGCCAGGCTTAGTAATGTAGATGTACTCAGTACCATATGA
The DNA here is from genome assembly GCA_037355805.1 of Ixodes ricinus. Taxonomy (NCBI): domain Eukaryota; kingdom Metazoa; phylum Arthropoda; class Arachnida; order Ixodida; family Ixodidae; genus Ixodes; species Ixodes ricinus. The sequence continues at coordinate 21,783 of JAZHYW010052563.1, forward strand.
CAAAATAGAGTCGGGGAGTTGCTGGGTGAGTAATGCAGAGCAGCAGGGGAGGAAGCAGCAGGAAGCCCTGCAGGAGTAAAGAAAAAATCAGCCTGGCAAACATCATATGTGAGAAGATTGGTGAACAATTAGAGGCTGAAGTATATGTATAAGTTGCAGAAATCTTTAAAACCACTGCAGATACTATTATTTCTGATGCACTGAGGGAGGTCTAGGCATGTTAGTTAAAGGACAAGACTAGGAAAGGAGTTGCAGAGAATTTGGGGTTTGCATGTTTGAAAATGTGAAAAGACTCAAGGGAGAACACTTTAAATGTATTTATCGAGGGATATCAGAATTGTTTAATCAGGAGTCAATATTATAGGTGAATGCCACTTAGAGCATTTCTTGACGGATTCACAGATGCACTGGGAGCGGTGAGGCCTTGCCTAGTGTTAGTTAATGCACAGTGAATGCAATGGCAGGGGAACTAAACAATTTCACATCAAATAATAGACTACTGTCTTCATGTCCCACAAATGTATGATATATTAGGTATATGGAAATAGATGAGGAAGTTTAGGAGTGACCTCAGCCACTAAGATTAACTTATGACAACAAGCTCCAGGAACGTGGCAATACAATAACCCTTGTTATCTTGGGAGCACAAAACACATCACAAAAAATATCACACTGCCAGGACAGGTCAGTATATACGGCCTCCCTGAGAACGGGAGACCATGCTAAAGTGTCATTGGCAACAGCATCTCGATGCAATGAGTGCCTCCTCAGAACTCTACTCATTTTCTTGTGCAGGCTGACAGTCTAGCGATTTTGCCGCCTATTTCGCTGTATTTGTTTCAAGGGCGACACGACTTCAGTTTGTCCAACAATGAACACCCACACTGCTGAATGTCGTACAATTTCACCCTATCTGACTACATCTGGTTTTTATGTTTTCCTGGCAATTTCAGAGCTCGTGGCTCGGGTTATACTTTGATTTGGGCTGAGTTTTAAAATCAAATTTACACTGAACATTTTGCCAATGAATAAAGTTGTAGAGAGATTATACAAGGCGCACAATTGTCATCGTTACAACCAGTTTTTCACAAAGCCGGATTGTGTCCTTCCTACTTTGAGCACAACTGCAAATCACATCCTGGTGATGTTATCTTATCTTTGCTCAATGGTCAATGTATACAGGATTTTACAGGCGTTATCCATCACAGACGCAATTAAATTTCATCCATTTTTGCGATTAGCTGTCAGTTTGACACAGTTTTTACACAAATTTGTTATTCTTCCGTGCGTAACAATTTAGTTTACTGAATTCGTTCGAGGAATACACCCTGGTCTTTGTCTATTATATTCTTGACTGTCTTTAAGGAATTCCTTCGAGTTAATACCGAAGTCACAGCGACGACAGCTCCACTAGGCAAGGATATTTTACCGCGTCAACGTGAACATCCATCTCGTTTAAAAATCTCGGGTAATGCTCGTTAAATTGACGACCTGATACACACTCCTCTTTTGAATAAAAAGGTTCATCGCAAAGTCTAGAACAGTAAATTCTAAATAAAACTCCGGAATGCTAAAAAAAAAGTTTTGTGATTAGTCAATTTTGTGAGCTATTTAATTGAGATCACTAGATTATCATCACATCACCTATCACCAATTCATAGAGTATAAATTTGATGTTCTGTCACATGACAATTTTCTGCTGCGAGGGATTTTTCCAATACTGTAAATTGGGGTTAGCTTTGGGTGACAGATTTCGCAATGTTTCATTCTCGTTTGAATAATCATCAACATAAACGCATCGAATATGTCCTCCTCACACAACGGTGCGTTCTACAAATCCGCATCTTTTACAGCAAACAGCTATATTCAGGTGTTAAAGTTAAATTTCTGTCGTGTGGGGCAACTTGTGACAACGTTAAAATTGGCTGAAGGATTAAAGTGGCCAGACCCAACAAAAAAGTTTATTTGCGTTATCTATACAATTGTTTTCTGCGCTGGCAACGCTACAATTGCATTACAAATTATTTCATACATACCTTCAATCAAGATTTTTTAATTCAAGATAAATCTCGCTTTGTCTACTGGCCTAGGGGATTTAATTGCGTATTGTACCCCCTACAGCGGGTCTCAATATTCCAATTTTTTTGGTCCTCTCCATATGTTGACGATGTTCTTCGGGTTTGACATCCGTCACTCTTCCTGAAAGTTGTCCCTACTACGACGAGTCATCCCCTTTCTCCGAACCGTGTACTGCGGGATTTAGACGTTGCTAGTATTTGGAATCACGGAGTGGTAGAGTGTCTCGTTTCGATAGGTTGTCAGACTCTGAGTAGGATCAATTTGTATCTTCTTCCATTGTACCGCCGTGCAGACATCTGAAGATGATTCGTCACTCGCTTGCGATGTCGTCCTCAAGAGAAGACCTTCTTCCTACTGGGTACCGAGGAAGAGCCGCCCTTCTTTCCCGTTGTTACTCTTCCAATTCTGCTGGCTTCTTCTACTTCGGCAACCGGTATGGTTTTCTCCTCCGAACATCTCTTGGTACTAGTTTTCCAGTCACATTTTTTTAATTTAATTTCTCCAGTTAGATATCCCCATGATGTTTCCGTCATACTCCAGCTCGAGGACAGGATTAGGAGCTGTTAGCGTCTTGTCCATGGGGAAAATCACGGTCTTCCGGAACTTCTTGACTTTCAGGCTTGCTTCAATACCTTCCTCCAAATTGGATCGTCATTTTAGTAGACAAAGTAGCACGGATGTGCAAAGCGTAGGTTTTATTGACTTATTCTGGGTTAACAGAAGCTCATTTCAGGTTACGAAAACGGCCATCGAGAAGGTAGTATTTATCGCATTCGGTGGGAGCGCTAGAACTTTACATTATTTTCTACGCACAGACGACCCGAGGCTAATGTGGAACTGTTCGTCTCGATGAGAGCTTTGGACAATCTTGCTTTTTCAATATGGGGAGCATAAAGGACATGAATTTCGAAAACTTGGTATCGAAATCCAAATTAGGATTTCGTTCGATAATGGGCTCCCCCCTGGTCCATTTTCTTGTCCATACCGACCACAGCTTTTCTGGATTAGTAATTGACGTAAGCGCTTCAATAAATTTTCACAGTCCATAATTGAAGTAGCAGGTTTGGATGCGTTTTAATATTTTCTTGATACTTAGTTTTCTTTGCGTCTCTGATCCTGTACATTTGCCGTAGTTCCAAATGTTTTCGTCCTGAATATTATCTTGCTCTTTGTCCAGATGGGCAAAACGTAAAACTTTTCATCTGTTCAGTTCTATATGTGATGTTTTTTTATATGTACCAGAGAGATATTTTAAAAGTTTCCATGAAAAGACCTTACTGGGAAAGTCTTCGAAGCAGACAATCTTGTTCGGTTGAGATACTTCACCACACAATGCAAGTCAAACATTGTCACAAAAATTCAAAGACATTGCGATTGCATGAGCAATCAACCTCTTCCTCCGACAGGTTGACGAATTTTTGAGCTGGTCGATCGACTAAACTTCGAGTTCGTTTGGCAAGGTGTGCCGATGAATATTGAGTCCTAAGAGGAAAAACAAACAGCACATCAGACATATAGACGTAGCAGCAATCGTAGGTAAGGACCTAAAAACAAGAAAAGAAAGGTGTTTCTAATTGTAATGTCACGAACCTTTCAGGTGCTTTGCCCTCAGCGACAATTTTCTTTGAAAAGGACCAACTGAACGGCATTGTTCCAATCGTTTTTCTTGGGTATGACTTTTTGTAGGGCCGCGCACCCAGCTTTCCTTTTATAGTTCATCTCTTTTAAACGCTGCAAAGTCAAGAAAGCAACATATAGTTGAAATTAAAAACAGAGTGGGTGTAACTCTGTGACAGCTGGCGTGTCACTAAAGTCACCGCGCGAAGCGATATCAACATTTCGGTTTCCTTGCCTAGCAACCTTAAACAAACATGACCTGATTAAATTTATATTACAGTTTATCTTAGCCTTTCATATTAACAAATCAAAGTCCGAAATGTATTCCAACCAAAATTTGGAAAGGCAACCCGACAAGAATCAACTCGGTTTCTCCAAATACAGCACGCGGACACAGCAGCATTCTCCTAACCTCTTCGTCTTCAAATCTAGCAGCTAAAAAAGAAAAAGAAAAAGAAAAGAAAGTAAAATAAAAATTGTAAGATAGTTTTTGCTATGGAGATACGTCTCTTCAGCTTCAGGCCATGCGCGCATTGCGGCAAGCGTCAAGCGACCTGTTTTCATGGCGTGGATTTATTACGACGATTCCAAGAAAATGTCTCGAAAATTCAAGCTCGGCGACTAAGGACACGCGATGGTCCAGGTCGCACGATATGCGGCGCTCGCTGCCAAACTTCCAAGCATCGTCGTTCTTGTATTACGGATACGCCTGCAGTTCGCTCGATTGCGGGGTATTCTGCGCAAGTAGTCGGTGTAAACTACGCCCTTGTGCCCTTTCTTTTAGTAGGCGATTTTTCATCTGCATGTTCCGAGGTAGGGACCAAAAAAATTTCTTATTAGATAGCTGTAGGAACGCTGATGCGCGCTACTGACTTTTCTTCTAGGCCATCATCTGGCGAAGCTATGATACCTTGCGTTATGATGCTTCAATAAGCAGCTTGATGTTTTCATTTTTCTTTAGGTCTTTCAACTATGGTCTTCTTCTCCTTCTTTTTATCGGTTTCCGACGAGCAGATAGTCGTTGCCCTACGCAGGAGGGTCGAAACCACTGAGGCCTTATGACTCGTTGGATGGTTGGAGTCAACATCGCTGAGTCACAAGGCCGCACGTGGTTTCGACCCCTCCCTGCGTAGGGCAACGACTATCTGCTCGCCGGGAAACCGATAAAAAGAAGAAGAAGAAGACCATAACCGAAGACCTAAAGAAAAATGGCTACTCCAGTAGCTTTATTGAGCGCATCGCCCGACGCCAAGGTATCGCCAGACAAAACCAGATGCCAATAGAAGAAAGACAGCCCCATCGAGTCGCGCGCATCAGCGTTCCCTACGTAAAGGGAACCAGCGAGGCGCTCGCACGGGTCCTGGCAAAGGAAGGTATTCTGGTGTCCCACAAGCCCACGTCCACACTCGGAAGGTTTATGCCAAGACCGAAAGATCGCCTACCAAAAGAAAGGGCACAGGGCGTGGTTTACACCATTCCTTGCGCAGAGTGCCCCGCAACCTACATCGGCGAGACGAAGAACTTTCCCGAGCGTATCCGCCAACACAAGAACGACGTGCGGAAGTTTGACAGCGAGCGCAGCGCCATCGCCGAACATTGCGATACCCTAGACCATCGCATTGACTTCGCGAATGCGCACGTGCTGGACACAGAGCCCAATTTTCGAAGACGACTTTTCTTGGAATCGTGGCAAATCCAGCACACGCCGGGAAACCTAAACAGGTCGCTGGGCGCTTTGCCTTCTGTGTATGCGCATGGCCTCCGTGACCTGACGGAAAAGCTGAAGAGACGACCATCTCCATAGCAAAAAAGTTATTTTACAATTTTTAATTTACTTTCCTTTTCTTTTTCTTTTCTTTCCTTTCTTGTTTGAAGACGAAGAGGTTAGGAGCTGCTGCTGTGTCCGCGTGCCTTCAGTCACCCCTGAAGAAGAAACCGAGTTGGTTTTGAAACGTCGGGTTGCCTTTCAAATTTTGGTTGGAGATACATTTTCGGACTTTCACCCAACCAGGTATCGTTTACTGTCAAATATTAACAATCAGAGTGCATACATGTTTTCAAGCGTTTTTTTCAGAGGGATAAAAGACACATGGTGTTGTCATCGCAAGCAGCTCGTCGGCGTTTAGAGTGGCTCCGGTCAACGCTTCGGTCCGCTGCAGGTGGCACGGCATTGCTCGTGTTTACAGGTATGAGATTTAAAATAAGGTGAAACCGAGCGCGTGTCATGAAAATCTGCTTGCATGGAGTGACAATGGACGTTGACTTTCTGCATTTCTGATAAACCCTATTAGTTGCATTTTTTAGTTCACAGCCACTCTAATACTACACCAGGATGTATAGATTCTGTGTTTAAGGTGTTAGGAAGTTTGAACGTTCGGTGAAGCCAGAAGGGATTTTTTCGGGTGTGCGTCTTCACCATGGAATCTCCTCATAATTTTTATATCAGTACCAGAGAAAACATGTAAATTTATTTTCAAATCTCAGCACAAATTGAAAGTTAATTCACAATTTGAAAGGTGCCAAAAATGGTAGACTTATTTTGAGCGCTGTGCTGCACAGTGTTGAGTTGGGTATCTATAAACTTCGAACTGTTCTGTGTTTTCATTCAGTGGAACGGCATTGGGACAGTGTCTCGTATGGCGCTTTGACTTTATGGGAACTGAAAGAAGGAACTGGAAATTTTGAAGGGCGTCTCGTTGAGCGTCTGACTAAATAAGGTGATTCTGACAATTGCAGGTTTGAGGTGGACGGATTATCACATTGCGTCATATTATGTCCTATAATGTTCATGCTAAATATATGGAAAATCGACGTCTCATTGTCAAGTTGCAGGTTACGTCACTATTATTAAGTGAAACGAAGTATGATGTGCCATGATATTGAGGAAATCAGTTTTTTGTTCAGATATTCATACATCGCAGTCATGTGACGTCATTGTGGAGGGAAACTATGGTGTCAGGGATACTGATGCCGCATGATGTCACATAATACTAATGTAATGCGACATAAAACTTGCAGTCAGAGCAACATATTATATGCCTGTATATATTCCGTATAAGTTTAATACTTTAGAAAGCAGCATTTATGAAACAAAATAAGGCTTAAAGGGGTTATCCAACAAAACATTGTTGTAGTGCCCCTTTGAACTGAAATAAAAGGAAAATAAGAATTAAACCACTCAGATGAAGCAGAACTAGCAGTAATGGGCTTCTTATTCTAAAACATGTGATTATCTTGTTGTAAAGTTTTAGTGTGTGTTTAATATTGTATTTAGTGTTTTGTGAGAGAGCTGCACTTTGGGAGCATCACAACAGTGTCACCGAGATTTTGATGGGCACCCTGCACCTATGTCACCAGAGGACAGGATCGTGAGACAGACCGTGCAGATGCAAATTTCCAGCATCCTCCATTCATCTGGATTTAGTTCCCAAGATCTTCAGCAACACCAGCACAAGAGGGAACGCCAGGTGCAAGTTGCCTTCAAGCAAGAATTACCAACTGATCCGTCATTATACCAAGTAAGAAGCCATTTGAGGTGGCTGTGCGCCCAGTTTTGTTCAAAATATTCAGAAGAAACACACTCTGGTGGCGTGTTGTTTCAGCTTTCTCACCACGTATAAATTTATGCAAATGTGCACCAAAGTCTTTTTCAAGTTGTAACAAACCACACCGGGGAAAACTATACAAATGTAGCTTGTTATTCCAGGCTGATTCAGTCACACCGAATACTACACTGAGGAGAAGCCATTTACCTGTAGTTGGTGCCCCTAGTTTTGCTTCAGGATTTTCGTCTCAAGAGCTCATAATCTAACACACTCTGGTGAAAAGTTACCTATGCAAGCAAACTCAGCTTTCTCTCGCTCATGGACCCACATTGCAGAAAACCATACAAGTAAAAGTTTTGTCCTCAAGCCTTTTCTCAGAGAAAAGCCTGAAAGCACAGCTTGCACTTAAATGGCTTGCCACCACTGTGTGTTCGATTATGGCGGATCAGGTTGGAATTCTGAGAAAAGGCTTGAGGACAAAACTTACACTTGTATGGTTTTTCACCTGTGTGGGTCCGATTATGGCCGATCAAAAATGAACTTCTGAGAGAAAAGCTTGAGGGCACAAGCTTGCACTTAGATGGCTTTTGACCAGAGTGTGTCAGATTATGGCTCTTGAGACGAGAATCCTGAGCAAAGGCTTAGGGGCACAGCTTACACTTAAATGGCTTCTCACCAGTGTGTATTCGGATTGCGACGGATCAGCCTGGAATGCCAAGCAAAGGCTTGAGGACATAAACTTACATCTGTATAGTTTTTTCCCCGGTGTGGGTTTGATTTCGGCGGATCAGATTGACATTTTGAGAAAAGGCTTTGGTGCACAGCTTGCACTTAAATTGCTTTTCACCAGTGTGTGTTTGGTTATGGCGGGTCTGGGATGGGAATTCTGAGAAAAGGCTTGGGGGCACAACTCTGCACTTAAATGGCTTTTCACCAGAGTGTGTTAGATTATGGCTTCTGAGATGAGAAGCCTGAGCAAAGGCTTGGGCGCTAACAGCTTGCACTCAAATGGCTTCTGCCAGTGTGTGTTAGATGAGGAAGCGTGATTCAGTTGGTAATTCTTAGCGAAGGCTTGAGGACACAGCTTGCACCTGGCAGTGCCTTTTTCCTCTTGTGCTTTTGAGCGTTGTCTGGGCGCTTGGGACTTAGAGCCAGATGAAATGGGGAGGATGCTGGAATTTGCATTGTTCATCGCCACGGGCAACCAGGCGTCTCCACGATCCCACACTGATCTCCTGGTGACATAGGTGCAGGAACAGCATCCAAACCAGATGTCCCTCGGTGACTTTCAGTGGGCAGCAGGCCTCTCCCAAAAGTGCAGCTCCCTCTCCTACAAAACCTCATCTGTATTAGGACACACCTTTAGGAAAGCACAACAAAGATAGTCACATGTTTTAGAAATAAGCAGCCATTACTGTAGTCTCTGCTTCATCTGAGTGGTTTAATTTCTTGGTTTTCCTTTTTATTTCAGTTCAAAGAGGCAATTAGAGTTGGGTCTATTAACTGTTTTGTTAGTGTGAACCAGATAACCCCTTTAGGCACTTATTTTGTTTCATAAATGCTGCTTTCTAGTGCGATAGCTTTATACGTGGGACTCTGCACAGGCACGCTCATGTTGCTCTGACTGCAGGACATCTCAATGTCACATTACATTAGTGATATGTGACATCATGCGGCATCAGTGTCCCACGACACCATAGTTTCCCTCCACAACCAAGCATGAAAATAGACGTCACATGACCACGTCAATGGCATGGTATTATCTCAATTTAATGAGAAAACTGGATGTCACTCAACCATGTCACATCATGGCATCATGCTAGTTTCCCACTGAATAATTGGCGACGTAACAATCCACGGCTTGACAATGAGACGTCGATTTTCCCACTCTATTTAGCATGAAACATTTATGGGACATAATATGACACTGTGTGATGTCAGGTCACCTCAGGTAGCACAGTGTCAGTGTCACTAGCTGATACTACAGTCGAACCCCGCTTCCAACGAACGCCGCTTCAACAAAATTTCCGGTTCAACGAATATTTTTCGAGTTCCCCCGTCATTGGTCCATAGGAGTCAAAGCACAAAAATTCTCACTACAGCGAACACTGTTTCTTGTGCCAGTTCCGCTTCTTGAATGAAACTTTACAGAGCAGTTCGAAGTTCGAAAGTTTAATTTTTCGTACGGAAAACAAACTTTCGAGCACTTTGATGCATTTGGCGCATAAAATAAGTCTACCATTTTGGCACCTTTCAGGATTATTTGAAAAAGGAATTAATCTTCTAATTTGTGCTGAGATTTGAAAAGTAAATTTACATCGAACCTCTCTGTCACTGATATAAAGTTATGAGAGATTCCATGGTAGTAAGGCACACACACAACATCCTTCACAGCCGGTTTACCGGAGCCGGATTAAACCTTCCTAACACATTAAACACAAGTCTAATTTAGAAATACTGGTGTAATTGTTAGAGTGGCTTCATGAACTAAAATACAGCCTTGGCAAGAAAGTGTTGTGTTTTTACCAGAAATACTTCTATAGCAGAAGTACAGAATCAACAGTCATTGTCACTCAAAACTCTAAGCAAGCATTGATTGAAATACCGTAAAATAGAGGCTACTTCATGACACGCTGCTCTGGTTTCCTGTGCCCCAAATCTCGCGCCGCAACAAGCTCGCCTGACATGCCGTGCCACCTACCGGCAGCCGGCGGGAGTTCCCGCGCACCGGAGCGTTGACCGGAGCCACTCTAAACGCCGACAGATTGAATGGTGCTTTAGCTGCGCATTGTTGAAGCACCGTAAACTTTGTGTGCCTCGACCCGTGCGCACGAGAAAAACAGCGAAAACATGTATGCACTTCTGATTGTTAATATCCGACGATAAACATATCTTCCGGCAGAAGTCGCCTGGATTGGGTAGGAGATTCAGAATCCGAAAACATGCCAACAAAATTTGAAGGCGCTGACGTGCTCAAACCATCGGTTTATAACTGCTTCGAGGTTTGGCTGAAGGCGCGCGACACTGCAGCAGCTCTAACCTCTCTCGTCTTCAAACAAGAAAGAAAAAGAAAGAGAAAAGAAAAGAAGGAAAGTAAAATAAAAATTGTAAGATAACTTTTTTAGCTATGGAGGTGGTCGTACTTCTCAGCTTTTCAAACCAAGTCACTGGAGAGCCATGCGCGCACGGAGGGCAGAGCGGGCAGCGTCTGTTTCAGGTTTCCCCGTTGCACGCTGGATTTGCCACGATTCCAGTTATGCCGTCTTCGAGTGAGCCTGTGTCCGGGCACGTGCGCATTCGCGAAGTCAATGCGATGGTCTAGGTATCACGCAATGTTCGCGCGATGGCGCTGCGCTCGCTGTCAAACTTCCGCACGTCGTTCTTGTGTTGGCGGATGCGCTCGGGAAAGTTCTTCGTCTCGCCGATGTAGGTTGCGGGGCACTCTGCGCAAGCGAATGTAAACCACGCCCTGTGCCCTTTCTTTTGGTAGGCGATCTTTCGGTCTTGGCATAAACCTTCCGAGTGTGGACGTGGGCTTGTGGGACACCAGAATACCTTCCTTTGCCAGGACCCGTGCGAGCGCCTCGCTGGTTCCCTTTACGCAGGGAACGCTGATTCGCGCGACTCGATGGGGCTGTCTTTCTTCTATTGGCATCTGGTTTTGTCTGGCGAGACCTATGGCGTCGGGCGATGCGCTCAATAAAGCTATCTGGAGTAGCCATTTTCTTTAAGGTCTTCACTATGGTCTTCTTCTCCTTCTTCTTATCGGTTTCCGATGAGCAGATAGTCGTTGCCCTGACTGCAGGAGGGTCGAAACCACTGAGGCCTTATGACTCGTTGGATGGGAGTCAACACATCGACGTAGCGTCCGGTGCGACTAACGGCACATCGTAAACGTGGATCTTGTCCACGTCGGTTCACCTGCGCATCAGGGAACGACAAGGTGCCATTCTGCATCACGAAACCGGATAAATTGAAGGGCAGAAGAAGAGTCCATAATTGAAGACCTAAAGAAAAATGGCTACTCCAGTAGCTTTATTGAGCGCATCGCCCGACGCCAAGGTCTCGCCAGACAAAACCAGATGCCAGTAGAAGAAAGACAGCCCCATCGAGTCGCGCGCATCAGCGTTCCCTACGTAAAGGGAACCAGCGAAGCGCTCGCACGGGTACTGGCAAAGGAAGGTATTCTGGTGTCCCACAAGCCCACGTCCACACTCGGAAGGTTTATGCCAAGACCGAAAGATCGTCTACCAAAAGAAAGGGCACAGGGCGTGGTTTACACCATTCCTTGCGCAGAGTGCCCCGCAACCTACATCGGCGAGACGAAGAACTTTCCCGAGCGTATCCGCCAACACAAGAACGACGTGCGGAAGTTTGACAGCGAGCGCAGCGCCATCGCCGAACATTGCGATACCCTAGACCATCGCATTGACTTCGCGAATGCGCACGTGCTGGACACAGAGCCCAATTTTCGAAGACGACTTTTCTTGGAATCGTGGCAAATCCAGCACACGCCAGGAAACCTAAACAGGTCGCTGGGCGCTTTGCCCTCTGTGTACGCGCATGGCCTCCGTGACCTGACGGAAAAGCTGAAGAGACGACCATCTCCATAGCAAAAAAAAGTTATTTTACAATTTTTCAATTTTCCTTATTATTTTCCTTTTCTTTTTCTTTTCTTTCCTTTCTTGTTTGAAGACGAAGAGGTTAGGAGCTGCTGCTGTGTCCGCGTGCCTTCAGTCACCCCTGAAGAAGGAACCGAGTTGGTTTTGAAACGTCGGGTTGCCTTTCAAATTTTGGTTGGAGATTCATTTTCGGACTTTTGATTGTTAATATGTAGGCTAAAATAAACTGTAATAGAAATTTAATCAAGCCATGTTTGTTTAAGGTTATAGAAAGGAAACTGAAATGTTGATACTTCGCGGGGTAACTTTGTGACACGCCAACTGTCACAAAGTTACCCCACTCTGTTTTTAATTTAAATTATATGTTGTTTTGTTGATTTTGCAGCGTTTAAGAGAGATGAGGAATTATTAAAGGAAGCTTGGTGCACGGCCGTACCAAAATTATACCCAAGAAACGTTGAAGAATGCCGTTCAGTTGGTCCTTTCAAAGAAATTGTCGTTGAGGGCAGCATCTGAAAGGTTCGTGAGTACTATTAAAACATCTTTGTTTTACTTGTTTTTAGGTCCTTACTTACGCATTACCGTTTCCTATGTCTTATGTGTTGTTTGTTTTTCCTCTTAGGTTCAATATTCATCGGAACACGTTGTGGTTGAAGACCAAACAGGCTCGGGGTTTAGTCGATCGACCGGCTCAAAAAGTTGGTCGTCAACCTGTTTTTACGGAAGAGGAGGAGAAGAGGTTGATCGCTCATGCAATCGCAATGTCTTCATTTGGCTTCCCAATGACAAAGTTTGACTTGCGTTGTGTGGTGAAGGCGTACCTCGACCGAACGGGAAGAAAAGTGTCTGCTTTCAAAGATGGCAACTTTCCCGGTAAGGAGTGGGCAAACTCTTTCATGAAACGTCACAAGAATATCCTCTCTGAACGCGTGTCAAAAAACATCACATATGCAAGGGCCTCAACGGATGCAGAAGTGATTGACACGTTGTTTGGCCATCTGGAGAAAGAGCTAGATGGTATTCGGGACGAAAACATTTGGAACTACGACGAAACAAATGTACAGGATGATCCAGGGAGCAAAAAAGTGATAACTAGAAGAGGAGCTAAGTATCCAGAAAAAATTCAAAACGCATCAAAAGCCTGTACTTCGATTATGGTTTGTGGAAGTGCTGCGGGAAAGTTGGCTCCGCTTTACGTCAATTACAAAGCAGAAAAGCTTTGGTCGACATGGACAGAAAATGGACCAGAAGGGGCCCGGTATAATCGAACGAAATCTGGTTGGTTCGATCACCAAGTTTTCGAAGACTGGTTCATGTCGCTTATGCTCCCCATATTGAAAAAGCAAGATGGTCCAAAAGCTCTCATCGGGGACAATTTGAGTTCCCACATTAGCCTCGAAGTGCTTCGTCTGTGCGAAGAAAATAATGTAAAGTTCATCGCGCTCCCACCGAATGCGACTCATCTACTGCAGCCTCTCGATGTCGCCGTTTTTCGTAGCCTGAAAATAATTTGGCGTTCACTTTTGGCGGAATGGAAAGAGTCAACCTCTGGAAGCCGCTGCACATCTGTGCCAAAAGACGAATTGCCCGGCCTACTTAAAAAAATGACGATCAAATTGGAGGAAAGTATTAAAACAAACCTGAAGTCAGGATTCCGGAAGACCGGGATTTTCCCCCTGGACAAGACCGAGGTTCTCCAACGGCTTCCTAAATCAGTCCTCGAGGAAAGCTTGAAATCCATGACAGACGTTGTAGGGGATGTCTTCATGGAGGAATTAAATAAAAAGAAAAGAGGTGACTGGAAAGCGGGCCACCAAGAGGAGGAAGATGCTCAACGTCCCAGCGGGGAAAAGCATATCGGTTGCCGAAGTAGAAGAAGCCAGCAGGACGGGAAAACCGACAACCGGAAAGAAGGGCAGCTCTTCCTCCGGTATCAGAGCTAGACGACCTAGGAAGAGGTCTTCTCTTGAGGACGACATCGCAGAAGAAAGCAGCGACAGCGAATCGTCTTCAGATGGTCAGCACGGCGTCAACAAAAGGTGGTCGGAAGAAGATACAAGTGATTCCGAGGTACTCTCCGGAAGTCTTGACAACCTATCGGAAACGGACACTCCTACCACTTCCGTGATTCCAAATAGCAGCAACGTCCCGAGGGTCCGCGGTACGGGTTCCGGAAAAAGCACCTTCAAGGGGGATGACTTTGTCGTAGTAAACTTCGAAGGACAACTTTTCCCGGGAAGAGTGACGGCAGTCAAACCTGAGGGGTACATCGTCAGCACTATGGAGAGGACCAAAAAGAATTGGAGATGGCCGGACCGCGAAGACGCTATTTTGTACTCAAAAGAAGAAATTTTGTACACAATTGAATCCCCTAGGCCGGTAGGCAAGCGAGGCATCTTTGAGGTAAAAGATCTTGATTGAGGAGGTACATGTATGAATAATTTGTAATACAATTGTAACGCTGCCAGAGCAGAAACCAATTGTAGACAACGCAAATAAACTTTTGATGGGGTAACTTTATGCCAGCCCTTTTTTCCCAGTCATATTCAGCCAAAAACAACGTTGTCACAAAGTTGCCCCTCCTGACGGGGCAACTTTGTGACAACTTTAACCTGAATATAGCCGTTTGTATTAAAGATGCGGATTTGTAGAACATACCGTCGTGTGAGGGAAGGTTTTAGCAACGTTATGCCACTATTCATTCGCATTTATGTTGATAATTGTTCAGCGAGAGAATGAAAACGTACGAAATCTGTCACAAAGTAACCCCATTTTACGGTATTGAATCCGCATCATGGGAGAAGGTGTCATGTGACAATTTTAGACATCAAGGATTTATACTCTATGAATCAAAGTCGGAGTTGTTGATAAGGGTCGGAGGTGGTGTGATGATAACCTAGTGGTCTCAGTCTGCTTCTGAGATTGATATCTATATAGCTTTTTTTAGCATTCCGGAGTTTTATTTAGAGTCCATTGTTGTAGACTTTGATAATTGATGTTTCTCTTTTTATTCAAAAAGAGGGTGTGTATCGGGTCGTCAATTGCTCTAGCATTAATTGCCGGAGATTTTTTCTAAACGAGATGGATGTTCACGTTGACACGGTGCAATATCCTTGCCTAGTGGAGCTGTCGTCCATCGCTAACGACATTTCGATTTGTGCTTTCGAGGAAGGGATCGTAGAGACAGTTAAGAGAGTGTATATAGTAGACAAATGCCAGGATTCGACGTTCACGGAGGAAAGCACCATTCAGGGCGAAATTCAGTACTTAGTCCTTCTGTTGCACACGGAGAAGGGCCTGTGCTGGGAGGTACGGCGAAGGAATTAGCAAAGCTTCTATTGTCAGCTGACAGCTGTCACGCAAAAAATAGTTAAGAGGGTATTAATTGCGTCTGTGATGGATAACCGCCTGTAAAAGATCCTGTATGCATTGGGTTGGAGAGGCAGTTGAGCTGCAAAAGATGCGTCTTTGGAAGCGGGCCATCACCAGGATGTGATTTTTAGAGTTGTGCTCAAGGTGTTAGGAAGGTATTAATCCGGCTTCTGTGGAAAAAAACCGGTTGTGAACGATGTTTGTGTGCGCCTTACGACCATGAAATCTCTCGTAACTTTATTCAGTGGCAAAGATGTTCGGTGTAAATTTAGTTTTCAAAGCTCAGCACAAATTAAAAAGGATAACCCATTTCTGGTGGCCTCGCAGGGTGCCAGAAAAAACATAAAAACCCAGATGTAACTAGTCAGGTAGGAGTGGTGTACGACATTCCGTTGCGGTGTGGGCTGTCCATATGTTGGACAAACTGGTCATTGTTTGAATGAAAGCCCTTGGAACTTATAAAATGGCAGCAGAAGATAAGGCTTAGCACTTGGAAATCGCTAAACATGTTGTAGACTGTAATGACTGTCAGCCTGAATGGGGGATACCCAGGTTCTGCACAAAGAGAAAGAAAATGGTAGAAGAGTTCTGAGGAGGCACTCACTTGATCGAATGACGTTCTAGCGAACGCCCACGTTTTACCGAATGACACTTTAGCATGGTCTCCCGTTCTCAGGGAGGCCATGCGTATTTTGACTCTGTTCCTGGCAATGAATAGTGATATGAAACGTGTTTTTTTGTCTCTAAGATTTTGTTTTGTGGGTTTTCCAAGATAGTAAGGGTTGTGCTGCTGTTGCCGCTCGTTCCATGGGCTTGTTTTTCTGGTTTTTGATGCGCCAAATTTAAGCTTAATTCGATTGTAGGTCACCTCTAGCTTTTGTTCCTTCCTCATCTATTTCCATACTTCCTAACATAGTTTGTGGGACATGAGGCAGTAGTCTATTGTTGAGTGTGAGTTGCTTCGTTCCCACGTTATTTTGCCGTTGGATTTTACTTGTGAATTAACTGACACCAGGCTCAAGGCCTCACAGAAATCTTCTTGCAGCTTTCCAGTTGCATCTGTGAATCCGTCACTCTTCTAAGTGGGCATTCATGTCTCCTATGATAATTATTTCCTGATTAAGAGCAATTCCTCTAATGTCCTTTGATAAACATTTAAAGTGTTCTGTATTTTCCTCCTTGAGTCATTTCCGGCTTTCAGGTATGCAAACCCCAGAAGGGTGTTTAGACCTTGTTACCCTACCTTTCAGCCATAAATGTACTCTGCAGCTTTCCTCTCTCTTTCCAGTCTTGTCCTTTAACTAACATGCCTAGACCTCCTGCCTTTGACGTTCCATCCTCCTCCGGTTGCATCCCATCCAGAGTAGCCTGGTATGGGCTGCAGTGGTCCTTCCTCATCTCTAAGGTGCGTTCCTGCAACCTCATACACTGTAAAAATTTTCAGCCTCGAATGTTCATCCAATCTCCTCTAATTTTATTCTGTTTCTACCTCCTGCATGTTTATGAACCCTATTTTGAGCTGATTTTTTCTTTTACTCTGGCCGGGGCTTCCTGCTGCTCTCCCCTGCCGCTCTTGCATGATGGCTTCCGCACCGGAGCAGCTTCCCCCGACTCTGGTACCGGTTCGTAATGTGCAAACTGGTACATCTCCACCGGTGCCCTCCGGGCTCTGCGGGCCCCCAAAAAGCTTTGGCAACATGCCGACCCAGCCTCTCTCCCACCTCCTACCTGTGCCTGGACTGCAGTGGATTCCACCTCGTGTAAAAGGGCAGGAGCCATGTCCGCATACACCTCCCATGGTTCTCTGTTTACGCCGTACTGGGCCGCCGGCTTTCATCCTCAATCACCCGGTGAGCCCCAACGACCTGCCTCTCTGAGCAAGCCAAGAGACTGTTCCCTGACACGTGGGATGGTGCATATTTCCACAGGCACCCTCTCACACCGGTTCAGCTCTTAGCTTACCCAGTCCCGCCTCTTCATTTCTTTCCTGCAGGCTTTGGTTCCTTCCTGCTCATACAGCTCGTTGAGTCCTGGCGTGGATCAACACGAGGCCTTCCCTCCATGTTGTCCCACAATACCTCCTCTGCTTTGGTGATGCATCACCATAGGTATTTGCCTGGGCTGGGCTCTCTCACTTCGCACCTTCTTGTCTCCTCTTTCGCCTTGCACACGTTGGAGTTCTCCCACTGACTAGGACTCGCCTACCAGCCGACGGCTGCCCTCCTACTACTGGCACTACGCTGCTACCCCTCCATTTACCACCGGTGCGCTGGTTGGGCATCTACCAATCCAGCCGTTTCCTTTCCTTTGCGCGGCTTCAACTATAGGTCCTAGGAACCTCCTCCGTGCCCGCACTGCTCGCTCGCTTTCTGGCCCTTAGGTCCACAGGCACCACCGTCGCTGTCGACTCCCCTCTTCATCTCTCCTCCACTGTAGCTTGTAAGTTCGACCCTCTCTCGACCCCTACTCTAAGGACGCTCTGTTATTCATGTCATCATTGCGTGACCTTCCCTCGTTCTTCCCCTTCTCTTCTTCTAATTACACCGATGACGCGCTCCACTCCATCCTCGCACCTCCTTTTTCCCTCTTCGTAGCCCTGCCTTCCATCGCTTCCCCCTGCCCGGAGCCTCCTCCACCTGCTTCTCAAGCTCTGTCCGCTTCTCCGTTCCTTGTCAAGCTCAGCCTGCCATTTCACTTCGGGCTCCCCCCTCTTGCAACTCAGTGACCTAGTGCCTCGAGAGCAGGGAACCCGCTTTTCCCGCTTCCTTCCTTCAATTCCTCCTTATCTCTTGGAATTTATCCTCTTCCACCCTCGTTCCCGCCGTCTTCAGACTTCCTCAAGCCTCTCACAGAGTTGGCAAGCGAAGGTACTTCTTCTCTAGCTTCAGCTTCGCTGCCTGAAGTCCGTTTCTTCTAGGTGGCACCACCGCTTGCACTTCTCCGCACTCCACCATGTTCAGGTCCCCTTGATCTTCTGCTTTTCTACTCATCACCTAGCTAGTACTCAAAAACCCGCGCGTATATCACAAAGAAAAAAGCCCGCCAAAATCTACACAAGACCGACCCTACGCTACCTTCTCATGGCCAACCCGGCCACCTAGGCTTGTTTCCGCTTAGTCCAGACCACGGTCCAGACGTAGCCGATGCTACAAGCACCAGCGTAAAAACTTGAACAGCGCCTGTACCGCACGAGCGCGCGCTTGGCAGGGACGCTGGATGCCCGTAGCCTGCGCTTGTAGCATCGGCTGCGTCTGAACCTCTGCCATACCCAAGCTGAAACGAACAGAGGATAACCTAAAATCCCGTACCCTGCCGCTAATTAAATGTACCTCTTTTATACCCTCTACGCTTTAAACTCCAAAATACCAAGAAGCAGAGTACTTAGCTTCGCAAATCGACCGCAGCTCGAAAACACGTCCGCTCTCGCCGATGGATGGATGGATGGTAATGGCTATACCCTTTGTAACGGGCGGCAGCTTGCGCCACCTAGCCTAACATTTCGTCATCCTTTTTTTTTAATTTGTATGAATTTTGTTATAACAGATTCCCCCCCCCTTCTTTTAAAGTGATTCCATTGCTTATTTTTATCTGTATTTTTTTATCCTTCCCTAGATCTTTTCCACCAATCTTCCAATCTCCTCTTAGTTACCGCAATTCTTTCCCTATCCATTCGTCCATCCATGTCCGGAAAACCCAGTGCCCCCTCCAAATCCGTAGTCATCCCCCCCAAGAGGGTGGGACGAAGCCCCGTGCACCTTAAAATTACATGTTCTATAGTTTCCCTTTCGCGGTTGCATACGTCGCACAGAGTGTCTACTTCCTGGAATTTAGCCCTATACGTTTTCGTTCTTAGCACCCCCGTTCTAGCTTCAAACAGCAAAGAGCTCCCCACTGAATTATCATACAGCTGTTCCTTCTTTATTTCTTGTTTTTGTGCCCTGTATATTGTTAAAGCTGATTTCCCTGCATTCTCTCTTCCCACAATTTCCTCTCAGTTTCCTTTACTCCCTTTTCTACTGATATGCTCTGATCGGCTCCATCTCGTTGAATGTATTTAAATCTCAGCTTGCGGGTTCGGTTTGTCCACTTAGTGTTTAGACTTTTCATATATAGATACTTGTACACTTTCGCTGCCCACCGTGTATCCTCAATTTCAGCTAGTCTTTGTTCAAATTTTACTTTACTGATCGCTTCTCTACTCTCGAAAGATGCCCAACCCATATCCCCCTGTACTCCCTCATTTGGTGTATTCCCATGTGCCCCCAATGCCAACCTACCCACACTCCTTTGCTGTATCTCTAAACCTGCCTGGATTTCTGACCTCATACACAATACCGCATTCCCAAATGACAGTCCTGGCACCATGACTCCCTTCCATACACCCCTAACGACTTCATATCTATTATAGTTCCATAGTGCCCTGTGTTTCATGATAGCTGAATCTCGTTTCCCCTTCTTTATTACAATATCTTCATGGTCTTTTAGATACCGTCTTCCTTCACTTAACCATACTCCCAGATATTTGTACTTTTCTACGTGTTCTATCAATGTGTCCTGTATCTCCAGGGGTTCCCCCTTCTCGTCGTTGAAAACTATTATACCCGACTTGTCCCTACTAAATTTTAGTCCTAAATTGTCCCCTTCCCTGCTGCAAATCCTAATCAGTTCCTGTATTGTCTCACGACTTTCTGATACGAGTACAATGTCGTCTGCATACATTAACCCTGGCAATACTTGATTTACTTTATGTCCTTCCTCCATGTAAGTCAGGTCAAAACCTAGGTTGCACTGTTCTAACCTTTTTTCCATCTCACTGAGGTATATCATAAAGAGCAGGGGAGACAATGGGCAACCCTGTCTAAGACCTCTTTTTATTGCTGCTGGTCTTGTAGTTTCTGTCGAGTTTCCTAGGTTGGGGTGCCCACAACAGCAGTGAAATGAGCGACCATCCAGTCCAGGCTCCCAGGCAGAAAAACGTCTTTATCTCGTGCGATCCTTGCCGAGCCGTCCGCACGTGTCTCGTGCCAGCCACGTCGCACGTGGTCACTCAACAATAACCACATCTCCCTTTCTTTTCAAAGCAGGGTAATTTACAACCAGGGTTGGGCAGAAATACTCAAAAATGTATTTGGAAATACAAATACTGGGATACATTAAAATAGTAGCTAAAATACTGATACTAAAATATATCTGTAAAAATGTATCGCGATACGTATCGGAAATACATTTTAAATAGAGGCAAAAAGTATTTGGAAATACAAATACAGGAATACATTTTAGGGAGGGCAGAAATACAAATACAGAAATACTGATACTGCAATACATTTTTCCAATTTGTTTGAGACGCCAACTGAGATGAAGCTTGAAGTTTGAAGTGGAAGTTTTTGATCCCGAAATTACTTTCCCGTAGGCTTGGCACTTTGCCTTGAAGGTAGTGGTTTTGGACGACGAGGAGTCTTCAATGGGCTCAAAAAAACGTTCCATCAAGGACTGACCGTGGTCCCTTCCCTGACATCCTGTCTGTCTGACGAGGGATGCAAAAAGACTTCGACCTCTAAATAAATTCTATGTCACCCTAAATCCCATCAAAACGTCACCACGCCCCTGTCCAATAAGGACGCCCCTGTCAACATTGATCACATGACGTCACGGTGGAATGAACTGGTATTCTTTATCTGTAGGTGTGGCCTTGAACATGAAACTTTACCACGCTGTTGTATGAAAGGACAATACGTACTTTCGTTGTAGGTTACCTCGTTGAAGATCGTGCAGGCAGTGTCATTTGGAATTTTTGAGAATAGTGGACCACCTTAAGCATCCTGGAACACATGTCTTATCTTCTGTTACGGTTGAAAAAACGATACGGTGGCATCCCTGTTGTGAAGGTTCTTCCTGCCGACCCTCCGCCACCGACGCATGGATTGCAGTCCTCAAGTTTCGCCTAGCATCATCCAAACAGAGACCTCGTGGATTGCGACCTGATATTGCCGGCACAGGTGCGAGCTCTCCGAGAAACAGCGCGCTCGAGACGAGTCGCAGGTGTACGAAGTATGGGTCGGCACAGCGAGGCCACGTCTGGCCTCCTTCCTGGGTTTCGGATCACCAGAGCAGCGGGTCACGTTCACGTCGGCTGATGACGTACCCTTGAGCCGTGCAATATTACGGGCGCAGCCGCAGACGCATTCGAATATGTGTTGAACTTCACTGCGTGAGTCATGCTACTATTTCAAGTCAACCACCACTGTGACTCAGCTTTGCCGGCTGGGTGTACTGTGTACGCTAAGGTAAGAGAGACGGTTAGCAGTGGGCATTGGATGCCAGCAAACAATGACTCAAGAAATCCCTACCTAAGGACCTGTGGCAGAAGATGCTCTGACTCCACTCCTGGCACGCCACCTGGTTCGAATCCCCGACTACGCAACACTTCTCAGAAGAGAGAAGAGGACGCATAGAAAAATAGTTTGGAGAATCGGAAGGAACCTTGGTCAGCATAGTAACAATGCCCCAGCATCTCCTTGACCCTAGTGCCCTCAGAAGTAAAAAAAAAAAATGCGTTTGGACTTGGATTTTTTTTTCGGGGGGGGGGGGGGGGAGTATTTCTCAACAAATGTAACGAAATACATTTCATCCTGATTGTATCGCGATACAAAGAAACATTCCAAATGTATTTCGATACAGGAATACAGATACTGGTGAAAAAAATGTATCGCGATACAGAAATACAGATACAAAATGTATTTCTGAAATACTATCGCGATACATTTGTATCGCGATACTGCCCAACCCTGTTTACAACATATGCAAAGCAACTAGACAAGTTTACACACATCACAAAGTAATTTACAATATATACAAAACATCTGGCCAAATCACAACACAGAGTCAGATCTGGTAAAGTTTAAATAGCACATTAGCTGATGAACAACAACTCTGACAACAAACGCATATGGTGCAAGGTATCTTACAAAACCTCTTTTAGAGTTTACATCCCACATCAATCTTCAAAACCCAGTCTGACAGGCTCGCACACATTCGTGCTGCCCTGGTCACATAAGCCTGAGGCACCCTGGCAGCGTCTGAAGCAGGTCCTGCAACAATGTCACTTCGCGTACTGCCGTCTAGACTTTTGTCCGAATTGTTGGTGTCCTCCTCCACTCCTACGGGAAAGTCGTACGAATTATTGTTCTGGTGGGAGGAACCAGAAGGAAGAAAGTGTAAAGCACTTCTGTTTCATCTCAGCTTTCTTCCAGAATCTGTTTCCAGCAAGTAAGACCGAGGTTTGGTAGCTCGTGATACCACTATGGCTTCCGACTTTCTGTCGTTTACCCATACTTTATCTCCCACTTTCAACGTACGTGGCTCTGTCGCTCTGTGTCATTTGTTGAAGCCACTATGTTGCTTCTCGCGTTTTCGGCGATCCTTTTGTATTACTACTGTTTTCAGATCAGGGGCGCACCTGACCTTGTAACTTGGGGACCATTGGCACCCTCGTCCGAAGACGTCGTCTCATCAAGATTTCAGCAGGACTTCTTCCCGTCAACCCTGGGGTGGCTCTGTAAGCCAAAAGAGCTAGGTAGGGATCTTTTGACTTTTGAATGAGACGTTTAACAGTTTGCACCATTCTCTCTACCTCGCCATTTGCTTGCAGGTACCTTGGGCTAGTCGTAACATGACGAAACCCGTACTTCGATGCAAATGCTTCAAATTCCGAGCTTGCAAATTGGGGTCCGTTGTCCAAAATGACAATTTTGGGCACACCATGTCGAGCGAAGATACCTGTCGTTCGATGACAACGTCGGCACGAGTGAAAGGGTGCAGGGCTACTTCCGGAATCCGTGACAAGTAATCGACACCTACTAAGTCATCTGAATCGTTTATCTTACAGAGCTCCACGCCCAGTTTTTGCCAGGGGTAGGCGGGGGTGATCGTTGGGATCATTGGTTCCGCACTTTGGTTGCCATACTGCGCACAAACTCGGCAGTTCTGTACCAACGCACCAAGTTCCTAACTTAGGCCTGGCCACCACACACATTCTCTAGCCCGAGCTCGACACCTGGCTATCCCCTGGTGACCGTCATGCAAACAGAGCAAAACCTCTTTCCTTAGTTCCTGAGGAACAATTAACCGTGTCCCCTTCAACAAAAATCCACCGCCCTGGGTTATCAAAGCCCTCACCTGCCAGTACGGGCGTAGAAAATCAGGAATTGATGGTTTCACGGGCCAGCCCTTCTCACATAAACGCTGTAGCGACTTACAGACAGGATCAGAGGCTTGAGACTCTTTTACTTTGGAGACAGTCTTGTCCGGTTTCTAGCCCCATCAGGCAACCTGGCGAGTATGCAGCTACTTCTCCAGCTGTTAGTTTGTCCGGAACTGCCCGTTTGTCTTTGAGGGAGCACGAGACAAACCGTCAGCCGTAATGAGCTGCTTTCCCAGTACGTGAACCATTTTGACGCGGTAGTGCATGAGCCTCATGCGAAAATTCTGCACGCGGGGAGGTAGGACGTCAATAGAGCAAGTTCCCAGCAATGGAACCAATGGTTTAGGGTCAGTCTCAAAGACGGCATCGAGCCCTCTAAGGTACTCATCGAACCTTTCAGCAACCCACGTCAACGCCAGCGCCTCTTTCTCGATCTGCGCGTACCGCGTCTCCGCTGAGATTAAAGAGCGAGAAGCAAATGGCAATAGGTCATCGGTCGCCATTTTTCTGGACCTGAGAAAGAACTGCGCCTAGGCCGAACGACGAGGCATCTGCAGAAAGAACAGTGGGCAGGGTGGGGTCATACATCGCCACGCACTCAGCCGAGCAGATGCTGTCTTTGATTGCGCTCAGAGCTGCCTCTTGGGCTGGGCCCCACACCCACTCCACATCTTTCTTTAACAATTCCCGCAAAGAAGAGGTCTTGTGTGCCAGGCTAGGTAAGAACCGGCCCAATAGGTGGGCCATACCTAGGACTCATCTGATCTTCAACACGTCTGTAGGAGTTTCAAGGTTCCGGATGGCTCTGACCTTTTCAGGGTCAGGCTTTATGCCGTCTGCACTGACGCGGTAACCCAGAAAGGTTACTTCCTTCGCCCCGAAAATGCATTTGGACTTGTTAAGAGTGACGTTAGAGTCTGACAGCTTATCTAAGGTTTTCTTTAATTTTTCATCATGTTCAGCTTCGTCTTTCCCGAAAATCAACACGTCATTCATAAGGTTAACCATTCCAGGAAGACCCTCCAAAATTTCTGACATTCGCTTCTGGAAGTATTCTGGCGCAGAGCTTATACCGAATGGAAGCCTCGTAAA
Source organism: Ixodes ricinus (assembly GCA_037355805.1). NCBI lineage: Eukaryota > Metazoa > Arthropoda > Arachnida > Ixodida > Ixodidae > Ixodes > Ixodes ricinus. Next base: position 46,310 of record JAZHYW010052563.1, read on the forward strand.
GCAGTACCTTCCATACGGCGTGATAAATGTCGTGAGCTCCTGGCAGGCCTTTGATAACTTGATTTGATGAAACCCTCAGTTTGCATCTAACTTTGAAAAAAAAGCCGCATCGGTGAGCGATTTTAACGTTTGATCTACTGTTGGAAGGACAAATCTCTCCCTTCGCACGCTCCTGTTTAGTTGGGTGAGATCGACACATATTCTTACGTCTCCGGACGGTTTGAGCACAGGCACTATTCCCGCGCACCACTCTGGTAGACCCCTCAACTCGACGGATTATCTTCATTTCTACCATTTCCTCAATTTCGCATTTTACCGCATCACGCAGCGGGATCGGAATCCACCTAGCTGTGCTTATTGCAAATGGTGTAGCGTCGGGAATCAGGCGGATAGTGTATTTGCCGGGAATTGTGCCTAGGTTACGAAACATCGGGGGGTACAGCACTTCAAAGTGATCTTTGTCCTCCGAGATATCTTCTACAAACTTCAACGACTCCCAAGGACTCAATCGCTGGCAACCCAAGCAAGACGTGGTGCAGTTGGCTGACTACGTACACGGTATGGAATGAAAGGTTTTCTTTCCACTGCAACTTGGCCCTGAACTTTCCCAGTACATTTAGGCTCTGCCTGCTCGCGCCCGTTAAGGCTACGTCAGCTTTTTCCAGGTGGCCTGGAATGCCTGGGAAGGTTGAGGGTACTACGGATACCTCGGTGCCTGAGTCAATCTTTGCAAAGACTGGTACACCATTGAGAACTATTTTGGTATATCTAGCTCTCGCACCTTCTGTGTTTAGGGCTCCGAGAAAGAAGTGTCCAGTCTCTTCGTCGATGGCCGAAACCGGTACCCTTCCCTACGGCGTGGGTTCGTATCCCACTTCTGACACCATGTCGAGTTTCCTAGGCTGGGATGCCCACAACAGCTGTGAAATGAGCAACCATCCAGTCCAGGCTCCCCAGGCAGAAAAAACGTCTTTATCTCGTGCGTTCCTTTTGAGCCATCCGCACGTGTGTCTCGTGCCAGCCACGTCTCACGTGGGTCACTCAACAATTACCACAGTTTCGGCCCATGTTATAATCACCCTATTCTTCGTATAAACCCGTTCTAGAAACTTAACCATGGTTTCCTCTAGTCCATATTCCTTCAGTTGGTTCCAGAGTTTTTCCTGATTCCCATTGTCATATGCCCCCTTGATGTCTAAAAATGCTACCCACGTAATGGCCTTTGACTTTTCATTGCTATCTCTATGCACTGAGTGATTACGAATAAATTATCATCTAGTCCTCTATCTTTCCTGAAACCGTTTTGAAGCTCCCCCAGAATCTGCTCTCTCTCTCTCTCTCTGCCCATTTTTCCATTCTTCTCTTTTACAACTTGCATAGCTAGTCCAGGGTGTCTAGCAAATTATTATTTTGAAATTCCCTGACTTTTCCAGGTTTTCCCTGACAATTTCAGGTGAAATTCCCTGACCACTGTAGAGGCGGTTAAATATATAAGACCATTACAACACAAGGCATTGAGCATTGAGCACTGTGAGGATCATTTTGCACGGGCTTAATCCAACTTGCATATTCCGAAATATTCGGGTTCGTCCAGTCCGGATTAAACGAGCACTTTCTTGCCGCCGACATCGTCAGTGAAGAGGCCACTTCCGGAAACACAATGAAAACACGACGCTCAACCACACACGTCAATAATCGAATGGCAGCATGGCGCATGGCCGCCAGATGAACACTTTTTAGGACAAAAAATTGGGTTGTGGGGATATTTATACAGCGTGTAGTTGGTCAGCCATTTTTAAAGCTGCGACGAGTCACTCGCTGTAGATGAGCAATTTAGCCAGTGCAGTACAACCGCTAGCCTGGGGTCTTTAACGTGCACCACGCAGTAGTGATACACGACCGCACGCCGGTACGATGCTCATCCAGATCGAAGCGGGCAGGGGTGGGGCCCGAGCCCAGGATCCCTGAGTTCTGCAGCGCGAGCTTTCGCTCCACGCGCGTCGAGCTGGGTGTGCGCTTTAGCCCACTCGGCCACCGATCCCCCCCACTTTTAGACACTTTCGGCTTAATGCTTGGATTGATTGGGGTCTTCAGCTTTCCCATTTGTTACTAAATCTAGCAGCTCCAACTGGATCAAGCCTCAGTGTCGCGCTCTCAATCCAATCCAAGACTTGGAGTGGATTTTTCGGCTGTTCCTTTTGAATCAGGTTGCAACACTTCACATTGCGTGAGCAGCGTTCGCGCTTCGCTCTAAGCAGAATTTATTGCCTATTTTTCTGCCCCCCAAATCCTCAATTTTTTGCTCAGGGCACTCGATGGCGTTTCCGGCTCATTTTCCCCGACTTGGCTCAAGCTTTTTGACAATATCCCTGATAATTCCCTGATTTTTCTCGGTAATTGAAATTTCCCCGACTACTCCCGGTTTGCCCGGTCGCTAGACACCCTGTAGTCTGTATATTATTGAAGTTACTGTGATTGGTCGGTATGATTTGATACTGTCTTTGTCTCCCTTGCCCTTATATAATAATCTCATCCTGCTCAATTTCCAGTCACTGGGTACCTCCCCTCCCATAAGTATCTGGTCAATCACCTGCCTTAGTTTCAATTTGCTTGTTTTGCCTAGAACTTTTATCAGTCTCATTGGTATGCCGTCTGGACCTGTCGCAGTTCCAGCCGGAACCTTTCCTTCTGCTTTTTCCCATTCCCCTGTGGTCATTTCCTCTTCTTCACTATGATCCTCCTCTTGTGTTGTGTAGACGCTACCATTCCCTACGGCCTGATCTGGTTCTAACTCCGAAAATGCTGCTTCGATTGTATGTCTAATGTATTCTCTTGCCTCTTCCCCCTCTACCTTTGTCCCTTCCTGTGTGGTTAGTGTCTGCTGGTACCCCTCGGTCTTTTTTCCCTGTGCACTGATGTGTTCCCAGAACCTTTTTGCCGCATTCCTATCCTTCTGGTTTATCTCTATCATCCACTGGACCCCTGCCCTCCCAATTTTGGCCTGTATTAATGCTGATGCCTCCCGCTTTCTTTCCTGAAAGTCCTCCCATTTTGATGCTACTTCGGCTAGTGTGGCCCCCTTTTTCTTTGCCCATCTGTGTTCTTTAGATGCCGCTTGGCGTCTCGATATTGCTGCCTTAACCTCTTTATCCCACCAGCTTTTTGAGCTTGCGTTTTAGTTTTCTTCCTCCTTGTTTGATTCGATATTTCTCTAACTCTCTTTTGAAAACACTAACTAAGTCTTCATATGTCCATTCTCTTTCCGGTTGCTTGGATACTATGTTCTCGATTCGCTTAGATACCTCCTGTAATTGTTTATCATTTAAGTTATTTCTACCCTCTTGTTTTTGATTTTGCATTTCTGGTTTTACTGTGCCAAATCTGATCTTGATTCTCTTATGGTCGCTCCCCAGACTTTTTGTGCCTTCCTCATCTATTTCCATACCTCCTAATCTGTTGTATAGCTTCCGCGACATTAAACAGTAGTCAATAGTCGAGTGCGAGTTCTTTCTTTCCCATGTTATTTTTCCATCACATTTTACCTGAGCGTTAACCAATACCAGATCAAGAGCTTCGCAGAACTCCTCTAACATCCTCCCTGTTGTATCCGTATGTCCATCAAAGTCTTCCAAATGCGCATTCATGTCCCCCAAGATAATTATTTCCTTGTTAGTGCCGATTTCCCTAACGTCTCCTGATATACATGTTAAGTGTTCTGCGTTTTCCTCCCTGCATCACTCCCTGTTTTTAGATACACAAAACCCAGGATTGTGTCCAAACCCCCAATATTGCCTTTGATCCACATGTGTTCCCTGCAGCCCTCTCGTTCCCTTTCCCATTCCTGACCCTTCACTAACACCCCTAATCCCCCTCCCTTGCGTTCCCCATTGGCCCGGTTGCATCCCATCCAATGATATCCCGGTATGTATGGTGGTTCTTTCATATCCCTCAGATGTGTTTCTGCTAATCCATACACTGCAAAGTTTTCGCTTTCTAATTGCTCCTCAATCTCCTCCCACTTTATTCTGTTCCTGCCCCCTGCATGTTTATGAACCCTATGTTAAGCTGTTTCTTTTTCCTAGTCCTGCGAGGCTTCCTCTCACCCTCCCAAACCCTCCCCCCTGTATCTACATTTTGGCCCTCATTTACACCGGCGCCCTCAGGGCTCCGGGACCCCCCAAAAATGTACGATGTGACGTCCAATCCTATCGCCTACCGTGCTACCAGTGGTTCCACTGTAGTGGATGCCCCATGTAAAAGGGTCGGAGCGAGCCTCGTACACCACCCCGTTTACTTTCGAGATCCAAAATTGCTCAGTGTTGCTTGACTACAATTCAACCCACTTGCAACCTGATAAAGAGCAGCTGGTCGCATCTTTCTAATCGGTTTTAATGGAGTACGCGCCTTTACTTTGACGTAATATTTCGGCTTTGATCAAGTTTCGCGCCACTAAAGCGCCAGTCATTAATTTCGGTTTCGTTTTCGACCGGAGTTGCTTTTTAAGACTGTTTTCAGAGCACAGGCTGCGGTTAGTGCGACGCGTCCGGCTGGTGGCCGACCTTGGAGATAGCAATTGTACTTTTTTTTTTTTAACGTTCTGCTTGATTTTAACGGCGGCTGCAATATAGCCAGAACGCCCATGGTTCAGAAATATTTGAAAGTCTGAAAGGAAGCATATAAAACCGGGTCTACCTTCATTCAAACGTGGTCAGCGGCGCTTGCCGTTGGATAAAGACACTGCATTTGCGGATATGTGGTAGATCTCGGATGCCACCTGTGTCAACAATGTTTCGACAGCGGGTGACTATAATTTGGCATCGTCAACTTAACCCGAATCAAATGCTCTGCACAGACTCGCCTCGCCTCTGGCCCGTCATCCTGACCAGGATGGCCGCTTCTCTGTCTTTAAGAATCTTCTGAGCCGATCTCTCCGGTGGATTTTTGCAACAGATGTAGGCAGGCGGCTCTCGGTTTCACCTTCGATACACCCGCAAATGCAGTGTCTTGTTGAGCGAACGTTTTAATTATTTAAATAAAAAAGCACTTAACACTCTTTAACAGCGTTGTCTAATGTTAAGCTTTTATGGTGGCATACGCTTACCGGCAGACTGTTCGTTTCAGGCTCATTCAAGAAAAGGAAGGCTTAGATTTTACCTCTGATCCTCTATCGAGTTAGCCCAAAGTAATCTAGTTGCTGGTGAAATAGTGCCATGTTCGGAAGCTGCGTCAAACCTTTGTGTTAAGCGTGCCTCCGATAACAGAGAGAAACCCGAATTGCCTTTCAAAAACCCACCGATGTTTCAAGCATCGTCGTTGACAAGATAAAAACGGCAGGAAGTAGCTCCCGTTGTCCCTACTCCAGCGCGATCATCCGGGCTTCGACAACGCTTAACCGTCTAGTGCACTTTGAGCGGGTGCGTGCAGCCAAAGCAAGCATAAAGAGCGCGCTAAAGGCTGGACGTTCGAAAGAGACATCCTGTCGTACTCATTCTGCCATTGAATATGGAATACATATAATCTAATACATGGAGTGAAGCCTTTAAAGGGATACTTCAACGAAATTTGAAATATACCCGTCGTGTTCAGACATAGGTTGAATATGCAATCCACAATATCCGTAAATGACAATCGCACGTTTTTATTTTGAACCTGGTGGCTGTATTTTTCGTTATAAACGGCCAACTCTGGCAAGCGCTCGGAAAGCAGCCAGCGGAGAGCACGTGACATTCGCCGCAATCGTGACGTAGATTCGTCTCGGGACGAGCAAAGCTGCGGCGAGGCTGACGTCGAAAGGATGTCCAAGTCGTCCCAGCCACCGAAGCGGCTGCTTTGTACGAATTTTGAGTGACGGGTTAATCTTCTATAATCTTGTAGAGGGACCATAGCGACTCTAGGCGTCACACAAATTAGATTCTCGGAAAGAAGCGAGTTCGTCCTTCCCTTTCTCTCATGATGGCCGGAAATGAGACGGTTGCCGTCACTACATGTCAAGGTTCCTGAGACGAGGCATTACAAACGAGGCGTTACGCGACATCCACCAGATTGCTCTTTCCTAATCGTTTAATTCGTTTAAACAAATTCATTTTCGTGTTTTTTTAAACAAGATATTGGTGTGTCCGATGTGATACTGCTTCTTTGAACACATATAGACAAGAAATAAGCGCCCAAAATTTTGTTGTAGTATCCTTTTATTAATTTCAGATGGCTTCACATATTTTGAAGAGTGCAGGTCAACATTTTTAGTACCTCTGTCAGGAAGTATACAATCGACTGCTGCTTCCCATTGTCATTGAAAGCAGTATAATATTATGGTATCTGATCTTGATTAGCAGTAGCAATATTCAAAACAATCCTCAAACATGGGAGGCGGTTAGCATACGAAAAGGCAAAACTACCTAATACGAGCTTGACGACAGCAGTTTATTGTCATACCAGCCGAAGATCATGTACAGAGAAAGAAAGCGAGCAAAGAGCAACAAAATGATGGTGGGACCAGGCAGTGGTAAAACTATTAAAAAGATGAGCGTTTAATTCACATCTCGCACGCTCCTGCGCGGTGGTTGGCGTACGAAACTTGGAAGACGATTTCTTGTCGAGTGAAAATTACTGGATGTTCGACATTGTTTCGTGGGGATTGTTCGCTGGAAATGGAGGGGATGAAAACGTGAATTCGCAGCTGGATAATGCATCAGGAAACATCTTGTCATATTGACCATGTGAATTGACTGTGTGTGGAGATCTGAAAACTTCCGAATGTTGGCTCCTACAACGTTGAGGTAGTATGAGCCTACGAATCAAAATTCGGAAGTGCTAACTTGTAAATTAAATTCACTCTTGGCTAAGAATTACATGTATAACAGGTTATTTGGAGCCATAGTTCTCTTGTATGTACTTTCCCACAGTGCAGCTACACCGACGATCTGAAAGAACACATCGCTAATAATCCTCCCACCCACTGTGCTCTGTACTCATGGCGGGAGTATTCGGTTAAAAGCCATTTTTATCCGATGAAAATGCCCAAATAGAAGTAGCAAATATTTCGATTCAATACAATATCTTATGAATTACCAAAATGGTATGCACACGTTCTTTCCAAAGTGCCTTTTTACCACTTGCCATACAACCTCGGCTTGCCGACCAGAGAAGGAGAGAGAGAGATGAAGTGAAGGCTTTCTTCTGTGGACTAGGACGCAAAATTGATCTTAACCCGAATAGACCCTCTTGCAAACTTGGAACTATCCTACCGACATAGTGCCGCGCAAGGCATCTTGGAAATCCATTGGTCACGGTTTCGGTTTCGGTTTTCCAACTTCAATTCACGACATCCCATCTCAAACAAAAACGGTGCATGCAATTTCGAATATGTAACTTTCCTTATAATTCATAATACAATAGGTGTTGCCTACCAATCCAGATAAAATGCTGGGGCAAGATTTTTAGGGCCTACCAATGAACCCGAATTTCTGGGCAGGTAAACACAGGAAGAAGTGTACTGGTCCGATCACCCTGTTCTATCTTCTTAAAGGGATACTACAACGAAATTTCGGCGCTCATTTTTTGGTCTATATGTGTTCAAAAGAGCAGTATCACATGGAACATACCAATATCTTGTTAAAAAAGTCTCGAAAAGGAATTTTAAAACGAATTAAATGATTAGCAAAGAGCACCTGGTGGATGTCGCTAACGCCTCGTTTGTAATGCTCGTCTAGGGAACCTTGACAGCTAGTGACGGAGGTTGTCTCGTCTCCGGCCACGACGAGAGAAGGGGGGAAGGAGGAACTCCCCTCTTCCCGAGAATCCCTTTGTGTGTCGCAGAAGTCGCTATTGTCCCCCTACAAGATTATAGAAGATTAACCCGTCACTCAAAATTCGTACAAAAGCAGCCGCTTCGGTGGCTGGAACGACTAGGCCATCCTCTTGACGTCAGCCTCGCCATAGCTTTGCTCGTCTTGAGACGGCCTACGTCACGATTGCGTTGGATGTCACGTGCTCTAAGCTGGGCCTTCTCCGAGCGCTTGCCAGAGTGGGCCGTTTATGACGAAAAATACAGCCACCAGGATCAAAATACAAACGTGCAATTGTCATTTACGGATATTGTGGATCATATTCAACCTATTTTTGAACACGACGGGAATATTTCAAATTTCGTTGAAGTATCCCTTTAATGTCCTAGGCTTCTTAAATGATCAGTGACCAAAGAGGGTCATGCTTCACTCTGGAGTAAAGCCAGGCCGCTCATAGATAACGGCGTACCAAATAATATCTAAATTGTATGTCATATATCTCGAAAAAAATGTTATAATGCTTGTTCAAATAATTTCACATTCATTGCTCAATCCGACGCGCGCCAATGGCGCACGGTCAAAACACGACTGCCGGCCTGCTGCATTGGTTAAATTGATTCATTAGTGCTTACTCTGTTTTATGGATTTCTCGTTGTCACGTGGCACTTTAGCGATTATTCTAATATGGATATATACTCTCCTGAAAGAGTTAGAAGCACGAAGACTGACCAGCCATAGTCTGTGATTAGAGGCGACCAATTGAGGCGAGTGGTTCATTTTAGCTAGGAAATATATTTTGGGATAACACCTCATAATGTAAGAAAGATATAATAGTGATAACATCATGAGAAGGTAGTTTTGTTTTGTCTAACATCTGTTATTATTGGGCCTACCAAGAACATTGCGGTAAAGCAAGCATTCCCAAGCCGAAGATTGCGAGTCAAGCAAAAGGCAACTCATTTAACTTGTTGTCCCGACAGTATAACAGAATGAGGTAAACCAGTGTTTAAATTCAGTTATATTTTATCTTAAATTCAATCCACCAATAAGTTAAAAGAAAACAAATATTGATTTTTTTTAGGAAATTTAAGCTCAAATATATCAACGATTTAGGTTCTTTATACGTTTGGAGCAAAACAGTAAGGCCTTTGAACTGGTTTTCTCAAAACACACACAAAAAAAGCAATACTGTATCTTGTGAATATTAACGTTACGGCAACCGCCACAAAAATTTTAAAACAAAATGAAACTAGACTTTTTAACAACAATTTACCTTACGTCTGTAAAAAATTCCAGTGTTTGATCAAGTTTGGAGCAGTATATAAATAGCTTCATAATACTCACTTACAGAAGTAATATATCTTCAGAAAGCTTATGTTCGAAGCTACACACTGATGTGTGTTCTTCGTGTTCTTATCGATTCAGTTTCTAAGACAATCTGAATTTCAGGCAAAATTTACTGGAAAAAGCAAGGTCGCGATTTTTGTAAATAAATAACCATAAACGCAAAAAAAAAAATTATTTCCAAAAGAAGTTTTTAATTGTCTTTAGAAGTTGAAAAATATGTGCGATGTGAAGAAACTCAGAAGTTTGTAAACAACATGCAAATTTAGGAAAAATGAGATAAATGAGATAGAGTTTTTGACGTATTTCACAAGGTGACACCGAGTTTTAATATTTTTGAAAGTGCATTAATCGTTTATCCTAGAACTTTAAGCTATCACATATTTTTTTATCTGTACACTCTCCCTCCCCTAACCCCCCCCCTAACCCCCGTCCCCCTCTCCAGGGCAATTTTGGCCAAATTCAAATAAAACCACCCCTTTACTATTGCTTGTCCCGCCACCGAATCCGAACGAAAAACCAAACCTGACTGAATGATTCGAACAACGTGGCGAACCTGACAGACCGGTACGCTTGAACATCACACACCCCTCAACTCCTTCCGAAGGGCACAGTTTCCGTTTGGTAGACGGCCCCAGCCAAGGCAGACTCCGCCCTCCACCTCGCCCCTCTCACCCGAGACGCGAATAGAACAAGGACCGGCAGCTCGCCTCCGGAGTTTACGTACCGGCATCTAGAAGACATGCGCTTCGAGCGTCGTTTTTTGCACGGTGCAGAACGGTGAAGAGGCCGACAAAATCAACGCCCCGCCATGGCTGCCGGAGTTACAATCTTGCTGTTCGTTGTCGCCGCAGGCCTCACCCGCAGCACTCTGGCCTTTCCCGAAGTCATCAAAATAGGCAAGTCGAAGGGCACTAGCCTCGAGGGTGTAATTCGATGCCACCAGCCGTATTCGGCTCCCCTCCAAGTCGCTGCACGTGGACGAGGTTAAGCGTTTCGCAAATGCATATTTAATTCGGATGTCTCGGTATGGACATTGACGTTGACATGCAGCAGGTGCAATGGCCGTGAAAGATGCAACGCAAGTCAAACCTTCAAAGGAGAGGCCAGCATTTCCATAGCCTGCGTTACTTTCAATGGTCTGCACTTTCTCTATGGTACTTAAACCGAATTGTGACCTTCTAAAGAGAATCTATACGTGCACTGTAGGTTGGCCGGGATTTCTTTTTAGCTGAAGAACTGCAGCTCTTTCTAATACATTGGGTATCGTAACACTAGCACAGTTAGAGTGTCGCTGCTTACATAAATTTCTGGGTGCCCTCACTTTCATCAACGTTGTATATTTGCATAAAAAACGGGAAGGTCATCCAAGACCCTCGATGGTTATAACCGTTAACTTTATGAAGACTAAGCCCAATTATCTAGACGACGGTAAAATTTATCTTTTTTGTGCTAAGTAATAACTGTTGTCACTGCCTGCAAATATTTATCAAAATAACGATATTTCTCAGATTGACGTTTTCGGCTCATTCGGGATTCCTGGGGAAAGCACAAAAAATAAAGACCATTTTAAAATTTTTATTTATACTTTCGTACTATTCGCGCTACACAGAAGGTTACTATCAATGTCATAAGTTCCTCGTCGGTGATTTAATATCGCGCAATATGTATCGCCATCTTTAAAATAAGCTTTTTTTTTATTGTGTTAGTTATCGGCGGAAGATCTTAGCGAAAACTAAGACGTTTGAAATATACCACATTCTAATTTGAGTGTATTTGAAGTACAGTTCATAATTGTAAGTACACAAAAAATAGACCGAAAATATACACTTCTTTTTTTTTACTTAGTACTAAAATATATTTCTGAAAATCTTTTTAAAATACCTTTATTTAAACTACATTTGAAGTTCCCTTCATGCGTTCTGAAATATGTAAATACTAAATTAGTAGGCACAAAATACCTTTCACATAGATTTCTTAAAATATTTATTTATTTCATGCAAAATATACTCCAACCCTAATAAAAATGCAGCGATCAAAAATATGTGCAGAATACTCTTAAAATACCTGGAAATCGTAAATACTGTTGTGTTATACTCTAAGTATCTTTTGACTGCAATACTTTGGTAGTTTGACTTAAACTACCAAAGTATTGAAAAGCTCGCCTATCAGAAGTTCACTTCAAGCAGATGTGGAGTACACTGAAGTGCCTAAATACAACATTTGATTAGTTTGTCAATTGAGTTGTGCAGCATCGCACTGATAAATCAGCCCAGTTTATGTTATTGTTTCCTTTTTTCTATCAAGAACACACCTGATGAGTTTCTTGCACACCAATCACAAACGGGGTTCGGGAACTACAACCACAACACTTGCTGATGCTGGAAAGCTTCAGCAAGTGCTGTGAGCAGATATGTTTGGCGTGGTTGTGTTAGCACAATGTTAGTTCACTGAATGTGTATACTCACCATTGTACGTGATGTGAGTAGTGACTTTAATATAGTGACGTTAATGACCATATTAAATAGTCAACTAGTAAAGAAAAGCAAAATAACTATTTTAAAGTGAAGAAACTGCCTTGACTCGCTTCGTCCTGAGTGGTGCTATGCAGAGAAGCAATAACATTTCTTCTAGGAGCCGTTTTTGTGGATATTGTTTTAGCGACTGCGCCGAATTATTATTAGTTGTACCAATGCTTTTTAGTAAGAGATATCGTCCACGAACTTCAAAACACTGTTTCCCTTTGACAGACTCCCGAGGAGAAGATCGAATACTTGGAACCTTAATAAGTGCAGAGGTGGTCACCGGCCAAATGATTACCTTCAATATGTAGGCTATATAAGGCTCTAGAGCAGTCAACGGGACTGTGATTCAGGTGTTCAGTGCGTCATGGTGTTTGTGTTGTGTTCGTTTCTAATGTGTAGTTGTGGGATGTATTTAGTAGTGCCTTCAAATACCACAGGGACACCATTTACTAACAAAATCCAAAATAAAAAAAATTGTGTAGCCGGTTTTTAATACACAAATGGCATCTTGAGGGGGAAGGAATTATATTTTTGGTATATCTAAAATCTTTTCTGATTAATATTTATGATATATTTTGAATACCTTACGCGCGTATTTCGAATGTGGACAAAATAATACAGAATGAATACAAAATGAATATTCATATTCAATATATTTCAACTTCGTTTCAAGTACGGCCTCTTTTTGCTAATGGAGACGCTCCCGAAACCACATGACACAAGGACGCCGACGGGAGATAGGCGCGACACGAGAGCGCGAAACCGGTTAAGCCCACGTCATGAAGGCATTGCGAGAAATATTTTGACTTGCGATAGCAACCACGTGTACGACGCAATCGTACAACGCGTTAGAAAGACGGCTGAATCCGACCGTAACCTCTAAAATTCATTTCGGTGCTCAAATCTGTCCGGGACCGTTACGTACAAAATCATTGAACCAGGATTTTTTTTCCTTGCTTTGCCGGTGCCGTGACAGGGTTAAACGATTGTACTATTAATAGCCAAGTTTCGCTGTTTGCTCGTACTGGGCGTCGAAATCTGGTGATGGCCACAGCCCTAGGGGTTACTTCTGGGGTATTATCGATTCTTACTTGGAATCGGCGGGAAATACCCCTAAATCAAATCCAAATAATAAAAATATTTTTTTTTCTTTTTTTGTATAAACAAGTTTTAATCATACCTACAGTTTCTAATATCAGAGTTTCTGAGAAGAAGTCGCACAGAACTGTCCCATCAATTCCGTTGATCCGGCAAAACAAGACCTCATAAGTACTGCCACAGACTCTCTCCCCCTCCCTCTCTCTTCTCAAAAAAAGGGGTCATCTTACACTCTTTTGCCCCATAAAATGCACCTACAGCTTTCGTTCAACGTACAGCGCACTGACGTCGAACAGACGGCGCCAACTTTTAGGAGGAGCTTGATAAAGGTGAGATATTCCTCATTAAACAGCTAAAATACGTATCAAACACTACAAAAAAAAACTGAGGTGTTGCAGTAGGGCTATGAAAACCCCGATTACTTTCTTTTGAGTCAGTAACAGGTACATTAGCTATTTTATTAACGTTGTACCACTCGGCTATCAAGTCGCTCGTGAAAGTTGGTACCGTCGGTATGACGTGAAGCGCGCTGACCGTTGAACTGAAGTTTTGGGCTGTCTTATATGAGACAGAGGGGCGTAGGAATATACCCTTTTTTTTTTTCGAGAGTAAATCGCTATTACATAGACACTTTTTTTATAAGTGGGCGCCATCCAGTAGCTACTACATCAATTATACGAGTCCGCCATTGTTCGGGCACCTTCTCTGAGCCTGTATTGGACACGAGAGCTGTATCAGCGTTCGGTGAGGGCTCGCATCCGATGGCACGCCTCGTGTTTAAAACAATGGCGACCGCCGGCGTTGTTCGAGGGGTTCGCGAATATCATTCTCGAAACTTTCCACAGCGCGCACATGCACTCTCGTGTCTCGCGCTCTTCCGTCGGCGCTCTCGTGGCGTGCGTTTCCGATGTATATATGCTGCAGTCTAACCCTATTAAAGTAACTGACTGCAAAGTATGCGAAAGATGGTGATTTATCGGGCGAGGCTGATAAACTGGGAGGATGAACTAAATGAAAAATGAATTTTCTTTCAACATTTGAATGCAACTTATTTTCAACTATTTTAGTAAAACCGATGCAGTCACTTCGTGTTTTTTGTTTATTATTTCTTCTAATGCTTCCACGGCCCTGCCTCAATAATGTTTTGCCTGCAAACAAGCTCCTTGGCTAAACGTCGTGCTTTGGGCTAAAGAGTCTTACCTATAGCATACTGTCGCAGAAAATATCACCATGAACAACTCTCTATAATTTAATTGGCGTACCATATGAGCTCCGAATCAAACTAGGGCTGGAACGCGAAATTAAGGTCTTAATATTCAAATCTGGCTCAATATAGACCAGATCGAGTGCCGAAGCCCCTTTTGTTCGGGAGGTGTCTTTCCAGTCACACGCATTCATATACGTTTGCACCGTGCTTATTGGTTGCACGCC
>JAZHYW010052564.1:0-14939 GCA_037355805.1 Ixodes ricinus
ACAGGCCTTATTTTTACCTTGAAAGTTACGGAGAGTCACGTATAACCTTTCAATAATATAGCGGTCAGTTAAAAAACTTCGGCAAATCTGTCAGGACCGCTAGCACGACATTTGAATGGATGCTGAGCATTGGGCGATACGTCGACTATTTTGCAGTGAAAACAAAAATACTATATTTCTTTCAAGGACACACTGTAATATATGTATGGTAAAGTATGACCAGGTGAAAATTTCTTTATGAAATAGATTTCAACTAGGGCGTCCAAAATGTAGCAATTTATATGGTAAGAACATGGAAGGCGACTGGAGCCAAATGGCTCTTCAGAGACATTGAATAAGCATGATAACGCGAGTTCGGTTTAGATAGAGAGAATCCAGATGCATTCCTGTCAAGACCCTGGCGCAATAATGACCCAGTAGTTCCAAAACTGGTTAATTATATGTGAAGAAGGGGGTTGGTTCTGGAGAGCTGGCTTGCAGACATTGTCATGCTGGACGTTCAAGTGTTGCTGAACAAACATTTTTACTGGAAAACAGACTGAAACAAAAACTAATTTACTGGTTGTTGGGTTTCCACTCATACATCAGTAATTTGTTTGAGCATATTCTCTCGTATCAACTGCTGAGACACGTTTATTTGTCACAAACGGAGGTATTTAAAAGGTTTAAGAGCATGGTCAGCCTTTGGACGACCATGCGCATAAATGGCGAGATATACTATCTCCAATGAAGGAAAATAAACTGTTAGTTGCATTTAAGTGTGAAAAGTGCGAAGGAGCGCATAGTTTCTAAAGACACTCTTCATTTATAGTTAATAAAACCACACCATTTTATTACAAATAAGCAAACTCATGCCAAGCGATACAACAAAGCCACAGCCCTATTTACCTGCTCCCATTCCTTGTTTGATTTGGGATATCTAGGCACAAAACATTCCATCACTCGTGATACTCCAAAAATATGTACTTTCTAATAACGTTCTTTGTCAGTATATCGTCTTATATTAATTTAGAAAGTAATTTCTCTTTCTCGCACAATAAACATTGATTACAGGCAAAATGCCCCGCTAATCTTCATCTTCTTCCTTTGTTCCTTGTCGTTATAACTGGTTTTGTATTGGAGCATGATGTTTTTGTCGTCCCACGCGTGCTTATCTACCTCTTTTTTATAGAACTTCGTGATTCCGAATTATTGTCAAAAAAGACAAAAGAGATGTGTTATAATGAAATATCATTTGCTCGCCTCATACCAGATGGAAACAAGATTTTTGTTTTAATCTCCTGCATAATATTGCTTATCTAAAAAACATTTTGAAAACTTTAATATGCCCACTTTAATAGTTTCCTGTTTATTGGTTTACCAATTAATGGGAGATTACTTATTACAGAGCACAACGTATTTTGCAGAACCTTCACAAGCCAGCCGTTAAATTGTCCCACGAGCCAACTATGGCTTTACGGCGATAGCCATTCTTGGCGAAGTATGGCAGCGGATCCCGTGTGTTTCGTATAGGGCAGTGACGTCATATTACGTCACGAAAAACGCTTTCCACTAAACTTAGTTGTAAAATTTCTCCGCTAAGTAAATTGCGACGTTCTATGATGTGAGATGACGCGAGACCATGACGTTATGTCAGGCAACGTAATCGTTTCCCGCTACACTTATCGAAAATTCCTCCGGGAATTTCTGACGAGGAAATTGTGACGTCACGAACCACACCGTGGCGGCGGTCAAGTGACGCTCATCAATGTCGCGTGATGTCATAGAGCACATGAATCACTCGTCCGCTAAATTCAAACATGGCAGTGGATGATTGAATCGATGGATAACACCGGCTGTACGCCGTGTAAAGGGCGGAAGCTTGCTGCTGGGTAACGGGTGGCAATCCGTGCAGGCAAAGTGCGGCCGTGATCGCTTGTCGCCGCAGTCCTGGCTGCGAAGCTACCGTCGGCCAGAACCGCATCGCTTCTTCCTCCGTGGAAAGGACATTGAGAAGTGCCATGGCGGGCGTCGCCTCACGATGACGTCCAAGCGCAGCACGGTGGTGGAGTTCACGGTGCCTTCTCGTGGCGTAGCCCTGCAAGCACGTGACTCGATGGCGAGCCGGCAGACGATGACCTTGCGCACAGCCTCCTCGAGCCCGCTCAGCGCCGCCACCTGGTGCAGCTACCTTGTACGTGAGCCTGCTGGCCGCCATGGCACTGCTCACGTCTGAATCGGGCGCTCTGTCGCCTCCTCGAGTGGATCCAGGCTCTCCGAGATTCGCTGATGCAGCGAATACTGCTGGGTAATGCCTGGAGTTCCTCTTCAGCGGGCTTCACTCTTCCAGAGTGGTCAACATCGCTGCCGAGGTGAGGCCGCAAGGCTTCGGCGCACGCTTCACAGTCAACCGAGGTTGTGAAAAAGAGGGCTGGAAAAATGCGCAACAAAGGTTTTATGCCGCGAGGACGCTCGAATCCAGGGGGCGCATTACTGAGTCCTTGCAGAGATACTTTCTGGCATCTCTATTTCTGCATCGAGACAAGCATCTGATGAATGTATTTGTATCTCAGTAGGGAAATGCATTTGGCGATGTATCGTACTTGCATTGCGTAACTGCGCCACGCGTAGAAGTGTTTGCCTAAATTGCGATAGCATTCCTTTAAACCACTTCCAATCAAGTGCCACCAGCTGAATATCTTTTTCAAGGGGGGGGGGCAGTCCAACAGCAACAAGATCTAGGGTTAAAACCGTTCCGTTCGTACATGAGTAGCAGACTACGGGTAATTCGATACAAGATAGTAATGGATACGACGCAGATTACGACGCAAGAGATAATGAATACGTACACATTATAAAACCGTAAAGAAGGGATACTACCACCATTGATGTTGTTCATGTAAACAGTGTCGCAAAGACAAAGATTCGCAGAGAACAAACAGCACTTTCTGCAAAAACTATAAAAGTGACAGCAGCTCGATCACACCTTCATAAATTCCAGGGCAGCAAATGTAATAGCAATTTGCCATTGTCCACACAATAAAATCTGGAAGTCAAACGCGATCACAAGGCATACATGATTTGGTAATGAAGACGAGCATACAAAAAGGTCGCCGGAATACTTAAAATGTATCCGGTTTTCATTGATGCGCTCTCTAGCCCCAGACGCTGCGCAGGCGGCAGCGTGCCGCGTAGTAGTGACGTCGTCCTCAACGTTGTCTTGAGGTCGTCCAGAGGTCGTCCTTGAGGTCGTCCTATCGCCGTTCATGAGGTCCTTCTAGAGGATGTCCTTGAGATCGCCCTAGACGTCGTCCTAAACGTCGTCCTTAAGTTCGTCTTAGAAGTTCGTCGCAGAGTGTCGTCCTTAGACTCTCCACCCTGGAGGTCGTCCTAGCGGTCGTTCCAGATGTCGCCTTGACGCCAGCCTAGGCATCGTCCTAAAGGTTGCTCTAGGCGTCCTCTATGACGTCGTCCTGACAGCGTCCTTGAGGTCGTCCTAGATGTCGTCCTTGAGATCGCGCTTGAGGTCGTCCTAGACGCCGTCCTCGATAGACGTCGTCCTAGCAAGCAGATAAAACCCGAATTAAAACTTTGGATTGGGCTGTTGGTCCATCTAGTCCAGTGGCCCCAACCACGGATAATTGGGGACCCTTTTGATTGGCAGAGATGATGAAGGACCCCGTTCGTGCGAGAGGAAGAGTATAGGTTAAATATAATAATAATTTAATAAATGAATATAACTAAGGGCTAAGTGCGAAGTAGACTCCTTATTAATGATATACACACGAGATAACGCGCCGAAAACTGACACATTTCTTCTCGATCTGAAAAGACAACCTTATTGCCGGGATTAACTGATGGGAGGGTGCGCGGACCCCTAGTACGCCTTCGCGGACTCCGGGGTCCGCGCGATCTCATTTGGGAACCTCTGATTCTAGTTAGCTGGCTAGTTGGATCATCATCTAGCGCCAGTCCGGTTGTATGTGTCTCTTTTCGTCCGTGTTTTTTTGTAATCCTCTAGATCAGTGGTTTCAAATGCGGTCCGCGGACCTTTTGGGGTCCGCGGGCATCCTATGGGCCCGCGAAGATTGCCTCCTGGCAATAAAAGCTTGTCTTTTTTTAAAGATTGATAATAACGGTCCAATTTTGGGGTGAGTTTCCTATGTATATGTCAATAAGAGATGTCTACTTCACACTAGCCCTTATTATATATCCATTTATCAAATCGTTGCCTATATTTAACCTATAACTTTCCTCTCCTCTCACCACGAAAGGGGTCCCCAATCATCTCCGCCCATCTCAAGGGTCCGCAAAACATCAGTGTTGAGAACCACCGGTCTAGATAAACACGCGCAGCGCATAGCAGGAGCGGCAGTACGCAGACGTTCACACTGCCCCCAATCTGCGAAGCAAATATCGGTACGAGTTGGAGAAGAGAAGCAAGATGATGTATGCGAGAATTAGGGCTGATCTAAGTTGGCAGCAGGTGAATTGAGTTAAGTTGGTCATGATGGTGGCGAAACCAGCTTGTACATTAAACGATTACAGAAAGACAGGACAAAATACACACACGAAGCCTCAATTATGGTGGGACAGCTTGGCATTAAAATATTACAGACAGAAGATACGATTACTACAGAGACGAAGCAATCACCATCTGAAGTGGCGCGCTGCTGTCGCACTGACGTCAATGATTCGTTGTAAACTATACATAAATAAAGTGTTTTCTAAAGGTTTGCGTCGTATTCTAGTGAGCCGCGTCACGAGTCTCATGACGAATGCTATTGCAATCGTAGACAAATCAACAGCAGTGGTTTCTGCAACCAATTTTTTTCTTTTTTAGCTAAATGCGGTAATACACAAAATTCACTCTGAAAATTAATTTCCAGTTGATATGATCAAAGTAGATTATACAAAATAGAAAACAAAAACGCATGTCAACCGGCATTACTCTTTCCAACGTCAAAAGTCAGCTTGTTTCCTAATGCACAGTTCCCCGAAACGAGGGCTGAATTTGTGCACCGCAACTAACAATTCAGGCTTGATGTTGAGCTGCAACCTGTACTTTGTTATCATCAATATCACAGCAGAGAAGACAAGATTTAATTCTGTGTGCTTCCGAACCGCTTCGCGCGACCTCTTGGGGCTGCGACTCACGTTGGGAGACACTGTTTACTCGTTTTGTACTTTCATGTATAGACAAGGCATTTTTCTGTTCCTATGGGCGCCGTCATTCCTGTGCACCCTGGCGCCCCCACAGCAGGGGACTGTGGTGGCTGCATTGTTTGAGAAGCTTTGTACAGTCAATGTAGTACAAAAGCGGCAGAAATGCTTAGTCATGAAAAGCCAAGAACAACATCATTGCTGGCGGTGCTGCAGAAAGCGAAACCGATCACAACCGCAGCTTCCCGTCTCTGTGTAAAAACTGCAAACGCCTGGGTTTATTTTTTCTTTCAAGTTCTACAGGGCATGATAAATAATGAAAATGAAACCAGCCAAACACGAAGTGACGCAAGACTGTTGCATAGCCGGATGCTGATTTACAAGTTCTTGATTTTGCACGGCCTTTTGGTACAAGGTACAGATTTGTATATATCGCGTTCAAGAAAGGCTGCAAAATTCAAAAATATCTTTCATCAGTTGCCTTAGACGTGAAAGCGCTCCCAGTATTACTTTTGATGACGGAGGACAAAGGCTGGTAAGCGAGTCACTTGATGAAGGACTTCGTCTCTGCGAAGAGTGGGGCATCTAAGTGGAAAGGCGTGCAAGACGAGAAGCATATGCCTGGGGAAAAAACGTGCAAAGGGCCATCAAATGTACACTCCACCGTTTTTATATAGAAATCGACGAGACGTTCACTCACCCACACGACACCGATGCCAAGTGTGCTTCCTCCTCGATGCTGACGAACTGTGCTCCGGCACCGCCGAGCAAGTTAAGTCAGAAATGCTACAGTTTCGGAAAATCTACAACTGTGTACGTTGACGCACACAATCTGGTGTGTAAAGATTTTAAACTGCAGATTGTTGCTCTCAAAGCCGGCTGACCCAGAAGTTTCAAGAACTGAAGAACGCCTTCACTTCTCTGTTCAGTATGGAGATGAGTGCACCTTCCACAATCTTCCCATCGTTATCAGATGCTGCTAACTATATCAGTTCTTCGCGAGTTTGGGAAGAGTCGCTTTGTCAAACTGTTAGTGCCCACTTTAGTATGCTCTTTGTCTTCTGTGCGTTCAGAGTTATTTAGGACCGTGTAGTTTTAAATGTCAACTTTTCTGCCACAAAACAGGCCACCCAGGAGATTAGAGTGGTTTGACAGGAGCTGATCTTGTTTGGTGTATTCCTTCCGTGCGTATTCAGTAAAATTATGGTGAATGGAGCGCATCTCCGACTGGTGTGTCTAGCGTCCTATGCTGCCCATACATCCAAAATGGTCCCGAATGGCAACAAATGACGTCACAGAGCCGGAGTGTCATGCTGTCGGATGTCGATCCTGGCGTTTGGTCATAGAAATGCTGGCGAAAAGCACCAACGAATCGCGAGGTCGCTGTCGTCGTGCGTCCCACTCCGGTCTGCTGAACATCTTCAGTGGTCTGTGGAACTGAAGAGGGACCGCAGCAGAACAGATGTCTTCCACATACATTACCGCTGATGGAACACCGCCAGATTAAACCTGGCGGCGTGCTATCTGGCGTCACCAGGCGGGAATCGATGGACCACTGTTTTGACGCGGAAAACACACCGGTCGGAGGCAGTTCCAGGCACCATAGTACAATGCAGGATGCTATCTCGCTGTGGACATGCGCACGATTTCTACACAAAACCATCATTCATCATTGGGTCACCATCAGGTGACGCGAAATAACCCTAGTCAATGGGAGGAGCCGCGGAGCCGTGGTGGACCGGCGAGAGTGGACGTGCCAGCGCCATATATTCCCCTGTGATTATCTTGCAAAGTCAAAACTGCGCTGAGTTGACCTGGAAGGATTCTTGCGAGCGCGGCGCGCAGCTCTTGTTTTTGGATGAGGCTGAAAGGTACATGAATGTCTAATTGTAAGAGATTGTAGCAAAAGGGGAGTTTCGCGTGGCGCTGATTGCGTTTACTGAGCCAGGAAAGGTGACATTGACGAGAAACATTTCCTGAAACATGAGTCAACACTGCGAATGTGGGGTACGCATTATCAAAACTCACACGGAGTTTAATCCACAGTTTTTACTGCCCACTCCGTCGGGGCTGCGGTCGCGAGTGCAGTCAAAATAAATTTGAGTGCGTTCTGAATGTCGCCGCACGACAAGACACGTGCGCTGCCCTTTAGGTTACGAACCGTCGCAATTTCCAACTAGCCTGCTGGAACGAATACTTGAATACATCCTCGACTTAGGAAACTTTGGTTGGAGGGTACTTTAACGAAGTTGAAAGCTGGGACTGTTGCGTGAGGCTAAGCATACGTAGGTAAAACAGCGCAGAACGACAACTATAACTTCGTTTCACCTTCCGTCCAGACGCAGCCAATGCTATGAGATTATACGACGAATCAGAGAGCGTCAGGGCAACCGTCATGGTGTTCGTGACTGTTTCTGTCTGTGTTTTTCACGCCGAACCAATCATACCGAACAAGCCCAGTGATTTGCACTTTTGACGCTGTTGATTGGTCCCGTTCCTCGTAGCATCTGCCGCGCTCTGGACGGAAGGAAACGAAGCATAGAAGGAAGAACAACTAGCGACGGGACAGGTGCTGACTCAACCAAAGATTTTATTACAGGAAACATCAGAAGTAAACACGTAAGGTAGAAATCTACATGCGCCAACCTTCTGCTTCATCACATAGGGCACCGTCATCCACGTCGCCGCGTGCCTCCCCCCCCCTCTTTTTTTTTTCTTTTTCATTGTCGAAGTCAAAAACAACTTATCTTTCTCAGATAGCGCCACTCAGACGGCTCAGCTGATGTACCGCGCCCCGCTTTCCGCTGTGCAAATGCGCCTCTATCACCTCCCTTCGTCACCTTGTCTTTGTACCAACCTACAAGCGTGATCTCCTCAAGGACGGCTTGAACAAACAGCTCTTACAGTGCACCGCCAAATGCCCTCCTATTTGTTTGTATTTGTATTTTATTTGCATCGTTGGTTCATTGCCCGACTAGCAGAATATTTGAGGCTAGTGGTTGGTCACAAGAGCTGTCAATCATCGCGCCAAAGTTCATTGAAACAATTTCGGCCAATGAAGTGTCCCTATTTTCGCCCTATTCTTACAAATTAATGAACAAACTCTCTACGTATACGGCTTTAACAACCCTAGCCATGGGCGCCCCTAGGTACGCCACTGGCGTCATCACGGCACATTCGAAATGTCTGTGCCGCATCGTCTGCACGGTGAAGGCACGGTGATTTTGCGCCCCATGTTGTAGACTGAAACAAATCGGTCCAAATTATATTTACTGAAAGGACCAGTCACTTGGCCCCGTCAATACACTCGAAACACACCACAGGCCGCGGGAGAGCTTCCGCTGATGACCACCGAGTGGTGCGACGAGTGCGGAGCGGCTGTCGCCCGTCGTTCGCTTTTTCTTTTCTTCTTTCGGGACTGCATACACATAAACTACAATATCCATGGGACAATGAATAAACCAACTTTTGGATTAAGTGATTTCTAATGCCCCATTTTTTCCTTGGCGTATTTGTATGTGTGACACTCTCGTTCAATAGTTTCACTTTTACGAAAGCTCGAGCCTGCAGAACCCAGGATGCTGGGTTCAATCCCCAACCCTGCTCGTTTCCGTCTGGACGAGCATCGTACTGGCGTGCGGTCGTGTATCACTACTGCGTGGTGCACGTTAAAGACACCAGGCTAGCAGTTAAACTGCACAGGCTAAATTGCTAATCTATAGAGCTGGGAGACAAGTCGCCTCGATGGAGGCAGACTCAACTTCAAGGCTTGTATAAACATACCTACAACCAATTTACTTTTATTTTTCTATTTCTAGTTCCACGACTAGATTCTAGGACACCGCCTTATATCCAGACACAAAGGCGCATTGTTGAATCACGTACCCGTTGGCATCCTTAACATTTATAAAACAAGACATTACTGAATTCTGTCAGTAGCTAAACCGGCAGATTCTGGACTCTAGGGACAGCAATCTTCAACTGCGAGTAGGCGGTCGTCACGAAGCCCGATTTCTCTTCCTCTGCAGGGCCCTTCGACGGTGGTGGCGTTTATTTCCTGGTGGATCTTCTCCCTGATTGTGATGGTGGCGTACGCTTCTGTCCTCGGCGAGTTCATCATCCAGTTTACAGGGACTGGCCCACCCTCAACAGCGTCGACGACCTGCTCAAACAGAAGGACATCAAGTACGGCACTTGATAGGCGGGGATCCACCCAGAGCTTCTTCCAGGTAAGTCTCGGTGAAACGGCTCGCTTTTCGGGCAAAGTGCCCTCACGTAAAATTTTAGAAACTATATCCCTGGTTCCTATTTCTATTCATGCAAAGCTGATGCATTTGGATATATTGCAACATCGGTATTTTATTTTAGCAGGCACTCTATTACATTGCAAGCTAGTTTTTTCAAATAAACTACAGGCGCTTTAGTGCACTAGCCTCGCTGTCATACTTGTTACAACCAAATTTATTGTGAAAAATCTGTGAAAACAATATTCATTTTGTTCTTACCGGAGGCACACGGTAAGACACAGTAAGCCTAAACGATCAAACAATTACCGAAGGTAACAGTGGCCCCATTATAAGACGAGAAGTTGTTATGCAAAGAAGACATACGGAAGGGGAGTACGCTCCCAGTGTGACTTTCCGTGCTTCCCTATGTTGTTTCGTGATGCACTTCAGTGCACTTCGTCTCTTTGTTCTTTACTACCACCCACCTACTGCTTGGCGCTGCTCTTGCAAAGGGGGGGGCGACAACGGGCACCATATTGCTGGTCGGTGTTCTCAGCGCAAGCTCAGGAACTAGTTCTCATTTATTTTCTTAAAAGAATAAATACTTCGACTGGGCGAAATGCACGATCGTGCACGTTCAAAGCAAATTCCAGCCAACTTGGATCGCTGTCCTTGGCCGAGGATAAAAGAAAGCTAGTTCTGAGCATTGCGCTGAGAACGACCAATATAACGCCATTCCGTGTGTGTCTGGGTGTGTAATATCTCAACCGGTGTGTAATAACTAAACTGGCAAAAAGGCGTTCTTTGCATTAGCAGGTTGAAACAGATAGAAGGGCGCACACTTCAGTCGACCCGCTCTATCTCGCAGGTGGTTCGACCTGTCGTAATGGGTGGAGCTAAAATATTCATAAGTCTGTCTATGAGAATATACTGGCCTGCGGTAAAAATATGAGGTAGGAGACTTCTGTTGCTCTCCATTGAGCTATATTACAATTTGGCACACCTCCAGCTTATAGGCAAAGCAATGACGCCCAATTACTTCCTGCGTTGCCTATAATTGCGTAGTCAAGCCCTGAAGGATTCGCAGCGCGATTCCGTGATTATCGAGCTTGTGATTCTTCTGGTTATTTGATTCACAAAAGAAACCATGGTTGTTCCCGTCTTCCAGAAATCGACCTTCCCAAAATACATGGAGCTGTGGCAGGGCATGCAGAGCCAAGGAGACGAGGCCTTCGTGGACAACTACTGATGAGGGTATCGAGCGCGTCATCGGGGGAAACTACGCCATGTTCCTCGAGTCGCCCGTCCTGGAGTACCCCGAGAACCGGTACTGCGAGATCGAGCAAGTGGGCGATATCATGGGCTCCGGCGGATACGCCCTGGCACTGCCCAAGGGTCAGACTGCCTTTTCAATTACTGTCTTGTAGGAACTTCCCACCATTTATTGCGATTGACGATACTTAGTAATCCCGGAACAGTGCTAGAGATTGAACATAGCAGTTATAGGTATACTCAACACTTAACACCAAAAGCTTGTCCATTTACATTTGGCATGCCTTATATGAGTATAAGATAATATCTGTTTTGTAGATTTGTTCAGTTAGACATAGCAGTTACCGTCTTTGTTAAAGAATTGTGCACAGCTACGTTTGTAAGCTGCTTCAATTGTGTACCTATTTATATTACCTATCTATATCTATATAACGTCACGTAGACACGTGACCAGGTCGCGCGACGTCATCATGTCCCGCGAGTCTGGTGGAAGCCTGGAGAATTTTGTATTATACAAGGTGCTTTATTTTAATTCGAGCAGGTATTTAAAGAAGGGGTGAAGATAGAAGAGTGCCGTCATCCCGGTATATCTATCAGGCTCGGCAGCATTAGATGAGGGTGATCATCATGTAGCTCAGCAAATGAACTAAAATTCGTTAATTAACAGTTTAGTTATTGGTTTTGTAGGTCATGTTCTAATTTCAGCATTAACGGCTATCACTGATAAAATAAAGAATGTCCCAAAATTCGATAGATTTTGAGAAATTCATTATCAATTTACAAATTATTCTCTCAAAATTACGCTCAAAAAGAGCGCCGCAGACCTCCCAGCAAGACGGGGAAAAGAGTGATGGAGTCGTTCTCAGTCACGCCGACTCTTTCGTCGTCGGCGCACGCACGAAGGACCTTCCTAAATAGCGACATCACTTAAAACGACTATGTCACTCTTCCAAACGTTATTGTGGGACAGGGCTTGCGGCGCTCTTATTGCGCGCAATTTTTAAATCGGACTTAAAAAACGTGAAAACTCTATCAATTAATATAATAAAAATTTGTGTTATTTTTTTGCAAATATTTCAATTTGTCTGACCTTTATTAATTGCCGTCAACACCGCAATTGCGAGGCGACCACGAAACCCAAAATAAGCAAGGTTAATTAATATATATATGCGTTAATTAGCCGACCCTACCACGACGAGTATCTCCTTATCAAATGTCCGCCGAGCGTGTTGATTACATGGTGAAGATGGCACTTGTCTAATCTCTATCACTTCTTTAGTATGTTCAAATTAAAAGCATACACCCTGCAGATACGCGGTTTAGAAAACCATCAACACGTCGGCCCCAGCAAAATTGTCAAATTTGGGTCTGTCAAATTGTTTTTATTCCCGGGTTTTTAAACGAGGTGTCTGTACAAACTGGCCGTGAGTCTAACAGTCTAAACACGTTAGTGCTGATTATTAACGATGCTGGTACTAATAGTCAGTAAACTTTTCCCGCCCAAAATTTTCTGCCCAAAAAGTTCAATTTAAATCCACGTTCTAACATAAAACGTTGACAAAGGGGATGCGATCGTTACGACTATAAAAGTAATATTTACGTATACTTTGAAAACATGCATCCTAGGTATAACATCAGCATTGCTTCTCATCTTTTCCAACCTGTTTCCAACTGTGTTTAGTTTTATAGCATTTCAGCTTGGCTTTGGTACTGTATATTCTGCTGTTTTCTATTACTTTCCACGTGTTTTCTGATTCTTTCGCCC
Organism: Ixodes ricinus; assembly: GCA_037355805.1. Taxonomy (NCBI): domain Eukaryota; kingdom Metazoa; phylum Arthropoda; class Arachnida; order Ixodida; family Ixodidae; genus Ixodes; species Ixodes ricinus. The sequence goes on from JAZHYW010052564.1 coordinate 12,406, forward strand.
CAATGGGCTCTTATCTTAGCTGGATTTTGAAGAGATTAAAAGAAAAGTTGTTAGGAGGCGCAGAAGACTACAATCCGCTAAATTAAGCGTCTAAACGCCGACATGCCGTGAAGAAATATGACGACCTTCAAAACAGTATTTGGTTTTGAGCGAACTTCCCAAGTATATGCATAGAACTAGCTGGTCATGTCAGGACAGCATAGTTAGTAATTTGGTCATGACTGCAAACACTGAATAGGTGCTACTATAACGTAAATTCTAGTTCCAAGTACAAAGCGTGTGACCACAACAAGGACCACCTCCCATGCTTTTCAATTGTAAGCGCTACATTGATATCAGGAAAGTCATGTTAGAAGATTGTTACAATAGCCGATAAGGATAGAAGTACTCTTCTGTTGCTACACTCTTCTGGAGAAATATAAAGCAATTAGCGCATGAAAAGAGTACTGCTGCAAAGCAAAAAGAAACCAGAGGAGAATCTCCATTAATTATTTGTTTTATATGTATGATGATCTCGTTTATACCATGGAACGTAACAGGCGTTTGCCAACTAATACCCCATTACCAAAGAGAAGGTTTGAGGTAGGTACACGCGCCGCATGCGCCTGCCTTGTGTGTAAAAAGAAAACGTGCAACACTCGATTAAGTAACTAAGATTAGCCGATGACGCGCACGTGCAAAGTGTAACGATAACTCCCGGAGAAGGGAAACAGTGGAGACAAGGGTCAAAACGCAAATCTGTGTTTGGAGACTTGTGTTCGTCCTTTGTCCCACTTGTTCCTCTTCTCCAAGAATTATTTTCGTTATTCTTGTCCAGCCTCGCTTGTAACCTTGCGTTAATTGCATTATCATCAAATGTAAAGGGTCATTTATTTTAGGATTTTGTCTTTGGAGCAGTTTCTGCTGCAAACCCCAACACGTGCAAAGGGTGCGACCAGCATTCGCATCGTGCTCCCTCGTGCTTGGGTAATTTAGCAAAAGGGCATAGTCTTGTAACGGCTAAGCAAAACAGACTACGCGCCGTCCCCATGAATCGTATACGTACTTCTCCGCAGCATGACGCTCCGTGAGGGAAAACACTACGCTCAAAAGCTTCCCAAAGGATGCGTCGCTATTTTGCTTTCTTTTTCCTATCGTTTCTTTTCTTATTTAAAAAAAAAGAGTGCATATTATAAAAATTTTCTAAGAGAGGCTTCACAGTAGACGCTCAAGGATTGATTATCCATATCTTGGAGCTTACCTAATAAATTGTCCAGCTTAGAAAAAAAAAATTGACCAAACTATAGCCTCAAATCTCACGCGAAAGCAAAATTTTAATGCCGGAATGATGTAAGGTTTCTGAATAACTTTCGCAGGAGTCTACTGAGAGCTCGGCCACCCAAAGTGCGAGATCGTGGGCTGTCTGGGCAGCTCGTGACTCAACTTCATCTGCCCACGTGTCCACATGCTTTGATCGCCCCTCTAGTTCAAACCAAGTTAATGGTATCTACTTGACTGCTGGGTGAGCACACGGCACCCCTAGGTGGTGATGTAAACCGCGCGGTCCCTCTGCACGAACATCAGAACTGCCCCTCATCGTTCACTTTACCGTAAAGCGAAAGCAATAGCAACCTCTTGAAGTTTCTGATCTTTCTAGCGTTGGTGTCTCCAAGAACGATTTTAATGTGGTTCACACCCCCTCCCCTTTTCCTTCTTGTAAAAAAAAAAAATATACTTAACTGACTTTAATTGAATCGCGGGACCGGGTTTAACAAAAGCCCCTTAATGTATTTGTGTTTCTAGTAGCTAAGCTGAATCAGACGCGCCCAACGTGCGAGGCCGGCGTCCCGCGTGGCACTTTGAAGAAAAATGGCGGCGCATCACTCGCTCGGGGCACTGGTTCTCGCGCATCTCGAGCAACGATGATTGTCGATAGCAGTTCTAAGGAACGGGAAGCATTAGTGTTATCAGGTGACTTTAGGTTCAACCGTAGTGCCTAGAACCCGTCCCCGGCTGGTGCGTTCGCCGGGTCCTAAAAAAGTGGCCCTCGAATTTCGCCTGCCCCTGGTGACGTCAAATACGTGTCATATTGTCGTCGCCCGCGATCCTGGCGGTGTCACCGCAGCGGTGGTGGATGTGACAGACGCCTGTTCTGCACAGGTCGCTCTCCAGTGTGACACTCCACGGAAGCTTCGGCAGCCAACTGAGGACGCCGCGACGACGGCGACACTCGCGTTCGCACGTACTTCTTGCCGGTACTTGCAGTACCAACCGTCGGAGTCGCGACATCCGACAGCGTGACATGGCGGCTTCCGTGACGTCATTTGTTGTCACTTCAAGGCGCGTTCCAGTCGCCGTAGTTAAATCTCCACTGCCTGTTTCTCCCGCGCTCTCGCCTTTTTACTTAGCGCGCACTGTCCATTAGTATGCATTCCCCTGACACTTTCCAACCTTCGCAATCTCCCGTCGTCTCCTGCCCCCGCGGGCAAGAGAGGATCGCTCTTCAAGACCGATCACCAGTTCGCGCTTTCCACTTCCCCCCTTCCTCCTCTCTC
>JAZHYW010052566.1:0-12593 GCA_037355805.1 Ixodes ricinus
TCGCCTATTTTCAGGCAAATCAAGGACTACCCAGGCAGCACAGACACGTTGAAAAGACGTCGAAAGAAGGTGATGACGTCAGGAACCACATGTCGAAAGAACGTCGAAAGTCTGAACGTCAGGTCCCTTCGACGTAATATGGAAAGGCTAATGTCTGGAAAAAAGGGTGGATTTTACGTCGACATAACGTCCCACTTAACGAATTTAGAACGTCGAGTGCACGTCTGAATTGGACGGGAAGTCAAGTGATAACGTTATATCGACGTTGACTCAATGTCCCATTTAACGACCATAAAACGTTGAGTATACGTCTAAACTAAAAGGGATGTCAATTGAAAACGTTCACGAACGATAAAATAACGTCCCATTTAACGACATAAAATGTCGAGCGCACGTCTGTGATAACGTTATGTCAACATTGAAATAAAGTTCCATTTAACGACCATAAAACGTCGAGCATACGTCTAGACTGAACGGGATGACACCGGTCTCGACAAGGGTCACCGTGGAACGTTGGAGTCAACCGAATCTGGTGGCTTCGTTTTTCGAAGGTATGTTCGCGAAAGCATGTATATTCAGACGGCATAGCCCATTTGCTAAATCGCCCATTTGCTAAATCCCCCAAGCGCCCCGGCCCGCTGTCCAGGAATCATGTTCTTCGTAGTGATCGGTAATTTCGACCACTTCCATGGTTAAACAGTTTTGGGTGTAATTCGGAGTCACCCTAAACAAGCGTCCTATAGTACCCAAGGACCTGTCATATCACTTTTAAGATTTCTCGTCAATGACAACGTTTTCGATAGTGTGCATGTGGCCCACCCTTTAACCTGGCTTAGCTGCAGAAATCTCTTACGTTATTGTCATTCTCTTACAGCTTCAAAGACGCTGATATTAAGTTAGAAACGCTAAAAATGCTGTAAACAGCGCCCCGCTGACTCCGAGCTAAATCCTGTTTTTTGTTTTGTGAATTCTCGGCTTTTTAAGCAATTCCTGCTAAAACAACATTCCCGAGAATGATAATATTGTAAGAGATTTCAAAAGCTCAGCCAGGTTGAAATGTGGATTGCATGCACAGTATAAAAAATGCTGACATTGAGGAGCAATTTTAGAAGTGATGTGACAGCACCTTGGGCTCTATAAGACGCTTGTTTAGGGTGATCAAGGTGTTCGCTCAGTCACTATTGGGACGTCTCGCGCTCAACGTTCAAAGAACCTCCCAAAAAAATGTTGAACTGACGTCGAATAATGTCGATGACGTCAAGGTGTTGCTCAAGACACTGTTGGTACGTCTCGTGCTCCACGTTCAAAGAACTTCCGGAGAAAACGTAGAACTGACGTCTATTATTGCCAATGACGTCAAGGTGTGGCTCAGACATTGTTGGGACGTCTCGCGCTCAACGTTGCAAGAACCTCCTAAAAAAACGTAAAAATGACGTCGAATATTGTCGATGACGTCAAGGTGTTGCACAGGACATTGTTGGGACGTCTCGTGCTCCACGTCCAAAGAACTTCCGGGAGAAAACGTAGACCTGACGTCTATTATTGCCAATGACGTCAAGGTGTTGCTAAGACATTGTTGGGACGTCTCGCGGTCAACGTCCGAAGAACCTCCCGAAAAAACGTAGAACTGACGTCAAATAATGTCGATGACGTCAAGGTGTTGCTCAGGACATTGTTGGGACGTCTCGTGCTCGACGTTCAGAGAACTTCCCGGAGAAAACGTAGAACCGACGTCGATTAATGTAGAAGACGTCAAGGTGTTTTTCAGGACATTTTTATGACGTCTCGTGCTCGACGTTCAAAGAACTTCTCATACAAGACGTCGAACAGACGTCGATTACTGTTGAAGACGTCGAGGTGAAACTTATGACGTTGTCACAACGTCGCGTGGTTGACGTTGTCGGAACCTTTCAAGTCGACGTACCAATGCCGTCGATAAAAAGTTTGTTAAGGACTTCGACGTCGCCCAACGTCGAGGACCTTATTTCGACGTCATCTCGACGTCTTGTGCTGCGTGGGAAGTTTACGCGAGCACTTCCGAAGTTGCCGGTCTACTGGCAACAACGGGCAGCGGTACTCGGCTGAGGAACGGTTCGCAACTTCGAGAAGAGCATTCCTACGCACCACAAAGTAGTCCGCAAAACCTTTTTTTTTAAATAACTTTTGTGCGTAAGCATTGCACAATATTCCAGATGTGTACTGCTGAGAATGATTTGCAACTAAAGGAATTAAATATCTGAAGTTTATGTTGTTATTAATATATGTAAATGCATGTGGTTTGGTAAAAACGCATACATCCGCTGGCAACACGACTGCCGCGCTCGGTTTTTTCTGTGTGATTTCGCTCCCCTAATGGCCGAATCATGTAGCTTCACTGCTTTCCTCACCGAGTCGCTTCCAGAACGTCCTTTCGTAAAGGAACGTTTGGGCGTCAGGCGTGAGAGTTCGTGATGAATGTCTACTTTCAAATTCGGCAGGAGACTGTGGCAGTGTCGTACCGCGAACAGAGGTCGGCATTTTAGGTCGCCCTCACTCACCCTCACCCTCACAGCCACACTCACGTCAGCCCCTCACTCACCCTCACCCTCACAGCTACACTCACCCTCATCCCCTCACTCACCCCTCACACTCACACTCACCTTCAGCCCTTCACTCACCCTCACTCACCCTCACGCCCCTCACGCACTCACCGCCCTCACGGCCCTCACACCCCTCACGCACTCACGGTCCTCACAGCCCTCACGCCCCTCACGCACTCACGGCCCTCACGCCCCTCACGCACTCACCACCCTCACGGCCCTCACACCCCTCACGCCCTCACAGCCCTCACGCCCCTCACGCACTCATGGCCCTCACGCCCCTCACGCACTCACCGCCCTCACGGCCCTCACGCACTCACAGCCCTCACGGCCCTCACGGCCCTCACTCACCCTCACACTCATGAATTTTCCTGGTTCAGAAACTCACTCACCCTCACCTCACCTGTGAGGATGAGGGTGAGTGAGGGTGAGTGAGTGCCCTCATGAGTGAGGTTTGCCAAGGTATGATTGTAGGAAGCAGGCCCTGCCGTCTTCGTTGGCGGCGGCTCCAGCGCTCCTTGGGGTCTTTGGAAGGGTGTCAGCCACGTCGGGTCCCCGTGCCGGGAGCGGTGTTGTGAAGCCTCGCTCGCCAGCTCGTGGGTCCGCTCGTTGCCGGGGTGCGCATCGTGTCCCAGGATCCATCGTATCGTTACGGCGGTCCCGTCGTGTCTTTGTAGAGCCGTGCAAGTATTCTTGATGGCGTGCGCGGCGCGGTTTCGTTGGTGGACTGATAAGGCGCTTAAGGGCCTCGGTGTAAAGACCCTCGATTTGCTTTTTGTTACCAGTGAATATCATATAGGGACTTCACCTCAGTGCAGTCTGTGAACAGGTGGATTTGTATATTTTTCAGCAGATATTTCTGCAGCTCTGATAGCGATACGCGCTACATCGACAACCGACAACTGTGTTTGCGCCCGCATCCTATCGTTATCGGAGTGCGAACACAATCTACTGAAACCCTGTACTGTCAAGAGAATACATTATAAAACTATCAATAGTATGCGATCGTTGGTTGACTGTCGGTACATATGTATAAACTATCAATACATCCGGAGCCGAGTGCCGTAAAAACTATCGATGACACTATCGATGGTCGACTACCGCAAAAATATCGATTGCGTGCTATCGGCACTCAATTATTGAAAACTATTGATACTGTACCATTGATAATAGATTTGAGTAACGTTGGTAATAGTAATTGAAAATGTCAAATATTTCCTGGGTTGCGTTTGGCAACCCAGGAAATATTCCAAAGCTCATAAGAATTCACGACGGGAGCCTTCAGCAGGCTTATCAAGGAACAATAAAAAAAACTATAGAAAAACGATACAAATACGGTTGTAAAAATAATGACAGTAAATCATCGAGAAACTATCAACAGTGCACTTCTGGAAAGCTATCGAGAGCACTTCCGAAAAATTATCAACACTATACTTCTGAAGAACTATCGATAGTACTTTCGGAAAACTATATAAAGAGTATACTTCTGAAGTAGTATCTAAGTTACATTATCAAAAATACTTTTGAAAGTGCTATCAATAGTCGACTATCGTAAAACTATAAATAGTACTATCGGTAGTTGACTATCGGAAAACTATCGATAGTACTATTCATAGCGACTATCAACGGTCGACCATAGTAAAACTGTTGATAGTCCACTATCGTAAAACTATCGCTAGTATCGATAGTCAATTTATCGATAATTTTGCATAACTGATGGTAGGTCGTCACTCAAACTCAAAAATAGTTTGTGCTGTCACCGCAGTTGGTGCGTTGACGCTGGTGTTGTGCGCGGAGGCGCGAGTCGCCGCCGTCGGCGTGCATGTGCGCTTGAAAAATAGCCGGCGCCGTCCTCCGCCGCTCCGCCGCTCGGTCACCAGACACCAAGGCGCTGCGGCCCTCGGGAGGGAATGCTTTATCTTTTGGTTTGTTTCCCTTCGACTCATTTTGCACCTTGGCCAAGTGGCCGAGAAAGACGCGCCTTTTATAAGCTTTTTTTTTCTTTTTTAGTTCGGTTTGCTTTTATATTTATTATACCTAGCTCTATTTACTCAACACTGTCCGGCATGAAAACGCGGCTTTGATTTTTTAAGCATCGAAATTCAGTTTTTATTATATCTTTGTGCATATATGTTTCTGCTGTTGTGTTTTTCTGCTGTGCTTACTACAACAAGGGTTACACATTTTACAATTATAATTTCATCCAGTTGAAAAAAAAATACGACGGTAAATATTAAACGTATTTTACTTTTTCGAGAACCTCCGAGCTGAAGTCATGACAGCCCGTCAGGTCCTTCATCTCTTTGGGGGATCCCCAAAAAAGAAAACATTTCCGATCCCCAACAAACTTGTTGGGATCGGCGCGCTGTGTCTGTGTCTTCTTCTGTGTCCGTCGTCTTTTTGCGCTTTTTAATCATTATGAATCACCAACTTGCCCAACTTTCTACCCTCGTTAACATTCCCGATTCTTTTCATCTCGTTCCCACTGTTTTCCTACCAGTCGTGCAATTGTTGTATTTCGGCTCGCGCTACCGGTAGGAAGGAAAGCGCTCCCGGGTTATTTTTTTACGAGGACTACTCAAATTTTGAGTTGACTGGTTGCGATGACTATACTACGTGCAAATTTGACCGCGCACATTTATGATAAATTTATTTATTTTGAGTAAATCTCGACTATAATTATGTTTTATATGAAAGGACCCCTCTTAAAAATTCGGCGAAGTGCTTGCTTTATGGACTTACGCCAAGCATTGAAAATAGGCCTGTATACTCGTATACTTTAAACGACTTTATTTCGCGAATTTCTCAAAGTGCCGGTTTCAAAGAATTTTCACAAGCACGAACTTCCGAGATTCGGGTCGGTGTGCTCTATATTCATTACCATGGGGTGAATTATTCGCAGGACCAAATGTTCGCGATTATTTTCTTCTTTATTAAATGGCGTATTTTTGGAGATGTTGTCATTGTACAAACAGTGTCGGTTACTCCATAACAATTATTTCAATATTTGAAAAAAAAAGAGCGAGAGAGAAAAAAATAACAAACACGCACACAGACATACAAACAAATTACGCAAACGCGCACGCGCATAGGCCTAGGTGGCACAACCTAAAAAAGTGTTCCGCAGAAGTGTAACTCCTGCCCACGTCTGTATATGTATATGTGTTGACGAACAAAACACAAACATTCACGTCCACATTGAATACGTGCACAGTAACGTACCGTTATACATATATATATATATATATATATATATATATATATATATATATATATATATATATATATATATATATATATATATATATATATGGGTGGTTTCATTTGAAATCGAACACGCTTGTCGGGGTGGGTCTTTCGATTTTTTTTGAAAAATATATGTAATTGCCCCATTTCTGGAAAGAACAAAACCGCTTTTCAAAATTTTTTAAAAAAATATTTCGCTTCACAAAAAATTATTGAGTGGAGCAGGGTGAAAATCTGTTTTTTTCTCCGTGATTTTTCTACCCAGTTCTGTACGCTGGTATAAATACGGGAAGCATACAAAACTCACAGTAATTTTTTGTGCTCTTGTATGTTATTTCGACTATTTTTTAGTTGAAAGGAAAATAATTTTGTATTTTTGTTTATTGAGGTAAAAATGCCAAACATCGTCTCTTTGACAATCCGGTGAGATCTTCAGAGCCTTGTAACTCATGAGTTATTATATTTGTCGCTCACCAAATACTATGCGGGTGTAGCCCTATACATGGGCTATCGACGGGCATAAGTTTAGTTTATTTTATTTTCACTGAATTTTTTATATAAAATTTGAAATATCGTCGAAAATGAAATTTACCGATATTTTGAACCCACTTTATTAAAAAAGGCCATTTTTTATTTCGTTCAATTTTTTTATTATTGCTGCCGATCATATGAACTTTCAATTGGCTTGATGCGATTTCCCCTTTTTTTGTTGTATCTTCTCTAGAAGGGGTTGAAATCGCTCCCACGTGACAATGCGGTGACAACTTCAGAGCCTTGTAACTCATGAGTTATTATATTTGTCGCTTACCAAATACTGTGCGGGTGTAGCCCTATACATGGAATATCGACGGGCATAAGTTTAGTTTATTTTATTTTCACGGAATTTTTTATATAAAATTTGAAATATCGTCGAAAATCGAAATTAACCGATATTTTGAACCCACTTTATCGAAAAAGGCCATTTTTTATTTCGTTCAATTTTTTTATTATTGCTGCCGATCATTTGAGCTTTCAATTGGCTCGATGGGATTTCCCCTTTTTTGTTGTATCTTTTCTAGAAGTGATCGAAATCGCTCCCACTTTCTCAGAACGGCCAAACGCAGTTTCCGCAGGTCGGCTTCGCTGCAAAGACTATACTGCTTAATTGTGTGTTCAAATGCAGCGGGTAAATTCATTTTGATTGAGAACACTCGTGCTTGGCTACATACTGTTTTTTTCTTAATTTTTAATGATGGCAACTGAAATTCCTTAGTCCGATCGTTAGCGGTGCAGCGGATGTTCCATTACCTTTATTCCCAAACCAAAGCAATGTGTGCCTAGCCAAAGCAAATCTACCGTAGCCAATTAAAATAAAATCGTCAAATCGCTTTTCCGTATTCCAGAAGGCTGTACAATCTTTGCATTAAGCTCGGTGCGACAAAGTGGAGAAACTAAAAGTCTACAGAGACATTGTGTGACTGCTTTCGCTGCCTTCTGTGCATGTGGGAATCGTTGCTTCTTGGCATCAGAGATATCGATCAGTCTTGAACAAAATCCAACACTTTTATTTTTAGCTGCACACACTCGTTCAAACAGAAGGGCCACCGTCTCGGGTTCACCGCTCGCTCGCTTTGGCTCCAGTTTTCGTTCTTTCCGTCTCGACTTACCACGCTGTTGAACTTCTCGGCTGCATCCGACCGCTGCGGTACAAAGTTCAGCTCGCCCCCGCGCTCGATCGTCTCCGCAGAGGCAAGCCGATGCCGTTGTCAAAAAGTTCCAATATTGCGTTGCTCGTGAACTGGACTATTTAAAGCACAACAACATATTGTTTTACAAGTGCATCCTAAATATATTAGCGTTAATTAATAAAAGTGTCTATTTATCGCCAATTGGTGTTTGTGTTCTGTAAAAAATTGTCTTCGGTTCATGTAAACTCTGTCCGTTTTCCTCACTTTTTTCTGCAAACTGCCTTTCCTTCTAAAAAAGGGGCAGGTGATATTACATATTTTTTATATACACGCTGACAATAAAGAACAGGCAATTACATGGTTATTTGAACGCACGCGACAAGACACATCATGGATTGGCCCCCGTGCCGGATGCTTCCTGGGTGTAACGGAGATGGGCCTATAGCGCGAAGGGCCGGGCGTGCTGTACGTGCCTTACAAGCTGTGTATAGCACAAACAGATATATGACCCCGGTCTGGCTACATGAAGAGCTCGTTCCGCTTTCTCCGCCCTTTGTGCCCTGGCTTTAGACATCGGATAATGGAACATCCGCTGCACCGCTAACTATCCGACTAAAGAATGTCAGTTGCCATCATTAAAAATGAAGAAAATACAATATGCAGCCAAGCACGAGTGTTCTCAATCAAAATGAATTTACCCGCTGCATTTGAGCACACAAATAAGCAGTATAGTCTTTGCAGCGAAGCCGACCTACGGAAACTGCGTTTGGCCGTTCTGAGAAAGCGGGAGCGATTTCGATCATTTCTAGAGAAGATACAACAAAAAAGGGGGAAATCCCGTCAATACAATTGAAAGTTCATATCATCGGCAGCAATAATAAAAAAAATTGAAAGAAATAAAAAATGGCCTTTTTCGATAAAGTGGGTTCAATATATCGGTTAATTTCATTTTCGACGATATTTCAAATTTTATATAAAACATTCCGTGAAAATAAAATAAACTAAACTTATGCCCGTCGATATTCCATGTATAGGGCTACACCCGCATAGTATTTGGTAAGCGACAAATATAATAACTCAAGAGTTACAAGGCTCTGAAGTTGTCACCGCATTGTCACGTGGGAGCGATTTTGATCACTTCTAGAGAAGATACAACAAAAAAGGGGGAAATCGCATCAAGCCAATTGAAAGTTCACATGACCGGCAGCAATAATAAAAAAATTGAACGAAATAAAAAATGGCCTTTTTTAATAAAGTGGGTTCAAAATATCGGTAAATTTCATTTTCGACGATATTTCAAATTTTATATAAAAAATTCAGTGAAAATAAAATAAACTAAACTTATGCCCGTCGATAGCCCATGTATAGGGCTACACCAGCATAGTATTTGGTAAGCGACAGATATAATAACTCATGAGTTACAAGGCTCTAAAGATGTCACCGGATTGTCAAAGAGACGATGTTTGGCATTTTTTACCTCAATATACAAAAATGCAAAATTATTTTCCTTTCAAGTAAAAAATAGTCGAAATAACATACAAGAGCACGAAAAATTACTGTGAGTTTTGTATGCTTCCCGTATTTATACCAGCGTACAGAACTGGGTAGAAAAATCACGGAGTAAAAAACAGATTTTCACCCTGCTCCACTCAATAATTTTTTGTGAAGCGAAATATTTTTTTAAAAAATTTTGAAAAGCGGTTTTGTTCTTTCCAGAAATGGGGCAATTACATATATTTTTTCAAAAAAAATCGAAAGACCCACCCCGACAAGCGTGTTCGATTTCAAATGAAACCACCCATATATATATATATATAACGGGCATGGTGGCGGGGTCGAGGCGTGGGTATAACTGAGAAGAAAAGCAAACCCTTGATGAAAACAGCAACAACGGACGGTTTATTCTTCGACGTTTCGGCCGGAGTCCGGCGGACTCGGCCGAAACGTATATATATATATATATATATATATATATATATATATATATATATATATATATATATATATATATATATATATATATATATATATATATATATATATATATATATATATGCTCAGAATTGTTTAATGTGCTAGAGTGCTATGATTTATTTCATAAAGGATTGTTGTGAAATTTTGAGATACATAAAAGATTGCGAGTACATACCTCACTGGTTGAGTCTAAATGAAACCGTGCGTGTGTCTCGCCGCTAGCGCTCAACGTTGTTTCTGCTGTAGCTGGGCACTGTTGGATAACTGCGAACTAAGTACTACTCCCCAACGTTTATAGACCTGAAACATTACTTTGGAACGCACATCCCTTCTCTGGTGCCGATTCAATTGTCCTAATCTCGGGTTAACTAAAACTTAGTACTGAGCGTTGTTTACCGTTTGACCTTACACGTAATTCAACAATATCTATACATACCTGGAATTTCTAATTCGCCATTGATCTTGTCGGCAGCACCATTAGCAAATGTATACATGTCTTTGAATAGCTTTTTTCTTAGCATAATACATTTTATAAATGCAACGTACAGCTGCTAGTGACAGGGTAAAAAAAAAAAAACTCGAAGAACGCCAGCTTGCCTACAGCCTTACACGCTTTCCGCTTATGCATGTGCTCATGTCTACTACATTCAATTGCTCTTTCGTGTGCTGATATCTCAATTAGGTTTTATTAATTTTTATCTATTTTTGCGTGACTTTTCGATTCATAATAAGCCAATTTATTGGTGCACTGTCGTCTTGTGCAATAGAACTACAAGAAAAAAATTAACGTGCCAGATGTTTTTGAAGATAATTCCTGGTTGTGGACAAATCCCAGTGCAGCTGATTTGTATCACGAGTGACTTAAGCTTGCAATCCATAAATTCATAAAATTCATAATTACAAATGGTCGCGGTGTTTGAGGGAAGTTAAAACACCACTTCTATAATTTTTAGTTACGAGATAGCGGGTTTTCACAAGAAATTCCGGCTTTTCTGCAAGCGCTAATTTTGGCATTAGTGCTTCTGAGGGGATACGGAGTCTACTCATCGACAGGTGACCCTCTGCCGGAAGCGAAAGGTGCGCATACAAAGGCCCAGCACTCCGAAACCTTTTGTTCCCAGCAAACGTAGTGCGTACGGACCGAATGACTGACATAATAAATATCAGTCGATTACAAGAAGCAACTATGATTTTTCAGCAGTGCTCTTTAACGAAATAAACAGTGAACTGATCGCCCAATTCTTCAATGCAAAGAAATAATGAAATCAAGTTTCATATTGTGTTACCGGATAGAGTGTACTAGTGCTCAAAATAAAAAAAATATCAACATGATGTTTTGAGGATATCTGTCCACAAAGTCGTGCTTGTGTACTTTTTTTTCGAATAGCCTATACAATTAGAACAAAAGAGAAGAGGCTAAGGGCGACTGCTCGCAGTTCACTTGAGTTTGCATGCGCCGTCTGCAAAGATTTCTAAAGTCAGAGCGCTTCAAGCAGTAACTTCTACTATAGAGCACAGCGCCCGTTTTTCATCCGCCGTCAACCAGCAAAACGCCGCCCGTTCACCGGCGACTCGCTGTCTGAAGCGGCGAGTGAGCGAACTCTTAACCATTCCGACCCAGCTTCCTTTTTTGTCAAGCATAACAAAGGAAACGGCCAACCTAACGCTAGTTGCGCAAACCGCGCTATCAAATATCGCCAAGCAGCGAGCCTTAGCTCGCAGAAACTCCTTCTTTCTTACCCGTTACCCAATAACCAAACCGCACCAAGCATCCGCGCGGCGAAATTTTTGCGAGGCGAGCGTCGATCTTACTTCCCGGGAGATGCCGCGAGAGGCCCCAAGGGCCAATACCCGCGCGACCACTCACAAATTATCTACGCCTTCAAGCGAAATCAGGCCTCACAGAGAACTCATCGTCTCGCGAAAGCCCACATGCAAATGGAAGCGCTTCATTTGAGCTCAGATACCTGACGAACTGATGCCTTTTACTCCCCTCACCGCCCTTACGGTCCTTACACCCCTCACGCACTCATAGTACTCGCGCGCCTCACCGCCCTCCACGCACGTATGCCCTTCACGCACTCGCTAGCCTCACACCCCTCACGGTCCTCACGCCCATCACGCGCTCATACCCCTCACGCATTCATGGTTCTCACACCCCTCACGGCCCTCATGCCCCTCACGCACTCACCGCCCTAACGCCCCTCACGCCCCTCACGCCCCTCACGCACTCATACCCCTCACTCACTCACCGTCCTCACACCCCTGATGGCCCTCACGCACTCGTGGTCCTCACGCACTCACCGCCCTCACTCACTCATACCCCTCACACACTCACGCACTCATCGCCCTCAGTTTATTAAAACAGTTTATTTCCAAAAACGATCAATTTCGAACCTGAACCAAGTCTTTTGTTGTCATCATCACCGGCACGAGGCATCACGTGAAAATATCGCGTCCCTGATTGGATGCAGCCGCTTTCAACGTCTTCGAATTGCTCCGAGTTGCTCGCTTGTTTTGAGCCGGACCCGATCTCAGCAATTCGTGTCGATCTAGGGAAAGCTGGGGAACAATCCGCCAGCAACATCGAAATTGCTGAGCAAGTTGCTCCGTCTGAAGGAGGCCTCACACCCCTCACGCACTCACCGCCCTCACGTCCCTCATACCCCTCACGCACTCATGGTCCTCACACCCCTCACGCCACTCACAGCCCTCACGGCCCTCACACCCCTCACGCACTCACCACCCTCACGGCCCTCATACCCCTCACGCCCCTCACGCACTCATGGCCCTCACACCCCTCACGCCCCTCACGCACTCACCGCCCTCACGGCCCTCATTGCCCTCACACCCCTCACGCACTCACCGCCCTCACGGCCCTCATACCCCTCACGCCCCTCACGCACTCACTTCCCTCACACCCCTCACGTCCCTCACGCACTCACCGCCCTCACGACCCTCACGCACTCACGGCCCTCACAGCCCTCACGGCCCTCACGGCCCTCACTCACCCTCACACTCATGAATTTTCCTGGTTCAGATACTCACTCACCCTCACCTCACCTGTGAAGATGAGGGTGAGTGAGGGTGAGTGAGGGCCCTCATGAGTGAGGTTTGCCGAGGTATG
>JAZHYW010052567.1:0-42600 GCA_037355805.1 Ixodes ricinus
GGAAGTCTTTTTTTTAAGTGCTCGTGTGCAGGTTGTTGTTTATCTTGGAATAAATCAATGTTAAATCGAATAAAATAAAAAGAAATGCGAGGTGGAGGGTAAACTTGTAATGTACCTGAAGTGAGCGTGAACTTTTCCGTCTTGAGGGGGTAGGAGAGCTAATAAGATATATGTTGCAGGAGAGCAAAAAATGGAAGACTGAAGACAGTACGTAGCTACTCAGGCGAAATGCATAGAGCAATTAAGGTGGACGTTCTCCATGCTGCGATTCGCACTAATTAGGTTGTCATTTTGTTTTTCAAAGTCTAGAAGACAGTCCCGCGGCATCCATCATGTCTCTACTACCGGTTAGAGTGCCGCGAACCGATTGGTTCATGCACTTCTCGGGAAAGTGATACTTTGCGTTCTGTTGGTGTTGATGTCATCCCTGCCAAACGTATCCATTAGTGCCTTTCTCCGATCCTCGTACGTTGGTCACGCCCAGAAGGCATGCTCTGTGTCTTCGGGTTGACTGCACGAGGCGCGATTAGCTGTGTTCTACCAGTCTCGAGGCACAATAACAGAAACCAATTAAGCAAGTAAACGTTCATTGAACTTGAGAAAGTCATAATCGAGGTAGGAAGCTCACATTATGAACGTGGCTACATATGCGAGATAAGCCAAAACATCGCGAAGAAGTGTATCTCCGTTTTAAGAAGGAAATGGTGCCACCAGGAATAATCTGGAACCGTTAATCAGCAGCGCGCCGCATCTGTATAAATGAGAGAACAAACTTGCGGCATAAACAATGATGGTTTTTTCTTAGTTTAAAAAAATATGCTCTGCAAGCTTTCATTCCAAAAAGGCACAGCCGAACCAGCAGGTTAAACTGCATGAACCTTTTTGCGTTCTCTTCAAAGAAATAGACCGAGGTGCATGTCCAGTGCTAAGAGAGAACCACCTCTCCTGTTGCGGCAAGCGCATCGTTAAGATTATTTTAAATTCTTCTTGCCGTAGAACTAAAAAGCCGTTTAATGGTACATCTGTCACGTTTCTAGCATATAGAAGTATCTCATCATAATAATAAAATCGCACAATTGAGACCCTTTGAGGACTTTTAATAAGAAATGGTATATGATCTGGCCTTTAGATATATGTGTAAATAGGAAACAACAATTGAAATAGTAAAATTTTATGTTCAAATGTCGCCTGGGCACGTTACAACGGTAGCCCTTAGTGTATTAATATAAGTCGCTTCAGGAACTCGTCTTACGTTTCCTTTTCACTATTAGCCGCGCATGCTAAAGCGCAGAAAGCTGGCTCTGTTTGGACAAGGCCTCGGCGTTTGCACTAGCGATCGTGCAGCAAGGTGCTCCAGCATAGCTTCCGCTATACTCACAAAGCTTCCGGCAGCTCGACGACGGAGCCATAGAGTGCCCGGTCGCAGATTTGGAGGGTTACGAGTGGATCAAGTAGCACAGAGCATGGCCTTTCTCTCGGGGAACCTGGACGTCAGCGCACAGCATTTTCAGCGGCGAGGACCCGAAACATGGCTTTCAAACCCGGCGAGAAAAGAAGCGTTAGCACGAGGAACGCGAGGATCACGAGCGGACATTCCATCGCTCGGGAGAAGTGTGTTTCGGCGTCTCGCCGCAGCGGGGGTGCGCTGGCTCTCTTCTCATCCGTTGTCTGCCGCTCTACCTTTTCAATTTCGGCGGCCGCTTCTCGTGGTGATCTGCCAGGCTTTGTCAGTATAGAGGAGGCTATGACTACAGTCAAGGCAGTCAAGGCTATCCGCTCGCGCTTGCCCAGTCTTTGCAGTTAGTCCATACCCGTCAGGTAAAGTATAGACGCTCATTGACCCGTAAAACGTGATTTACACGGTGCGATTCTACTTGCGATATCGCATTTGCGACGTCGCTCGTGCGGAAAGAAAGTCGTTGTGGAAGCTGCGGCGCTGACTAAGGCACTTACGAAATCGCAAGTAAAATCGCAACTTCCACTGCGGTACAGGCAAGCTTCACCAGCATCGAAGACGTCCTGTGTAAGTCGTATATAGGTATGTGACTTGCACATATCTAGTCGCGGATCGGTTCACGTTGTCACTCTTTGCCGACGCAAACCAGAAAAACAAAAACATTTTGAACGTACTTTTTAACACTTGTGCATGCTGGTTTATGTTTAATGATATTTGAACCCCACCCAATATAGCTCTTAAATAATAGGACAGCAGAAAGGCATCAAAATTACGATGAACAATATCCTGGGCCTTTCGTTTTCCGATATTTCCGATTTTTGCAGCCGGAACGAGTTTTATAAAACTTACTAAAACCGATTCATCCGCAGAAAACTCACTTTCTATGCAGTCTAAAACAAGCTTGTAAAATCTGGAAATTATGAGACATTCTTGTACCACTTTCTACGTGTCCTTTAAAGTCGGTAGTTTGAAGATCACAAGAATTTCCTAACTTACGGGACCGCCGACGTATATTCGCTTCAAACGAGCTTAAGGTATACTGGAGGCTGGAAGCAAGTCCGAAGAGGGTTATTACTGACCCAGTGATTTCTTGGCATAACGCTACTGCGCGATAACACAAAAAGTCGAAGCCATCCATCACTATCCAAGACCGTCCAACGTTCCGCAACTCCGGGAATACCTTGGGCTGATAAATTTCTACCGTCGTTTTCTCTCGGGATGTGCCACGGTGCTCCGCCCACTTAATTAACGCGCTCTTCGCGAGAGTCAAGCCGAAGACGGCATTTCTGGCCTGGAATGATGCTGCAGTGAAAGCCTTCACCAAGATCAAGGAAGAGCTAGCCAAAGTCGCTTTACTGACCCATCCCAGATCCGATGCGCCAACTTCCGCCATGCGTGATGCTTCAGACACAGCAATTGGCGCAATTTGCCAACAGTTCATAGATGTATCATGGAGCCCAATGGCCTTTTACTCCAAGTCGCTGTCACCTGCAGAAACCAAGTACAGTACATTCGGACTCGAGTTACTTGGCATCTACTCCGCAGTCAACTACTTTCGACACTTCCTGGTAGGTAGAGAATTCTTCATACTAACAGACCATAAGCCGCTGACATACGCTATTGCCTCTCGCAGTGTTGTTTGATCGCCAAGAAAGGTACGTCAGCTAGTCTTCGTACCAAAATTCACTACAAAAATCAGGTTGATCAACGGACTAATGAACGTCGTCGCCGATGCACTTTCCTGCATTAAGAACGATGCGAGCTACATGGAACGCCCGTCCCTGGACAACTCGACGCTTGCAGCTTCTCAGAAAGCTTATTCCCCGAGCTCCAGACGCTGCGCAGCTCCCCTTCATGCACACTGATGTTCCGAGAAGTGCATCATCACCTGCAGTTGTGTGCGACGTTTCGATCTGGCAACCACGGCCATTCCTCCCTGAAGACTTCCGGCGTCGAGCCTTCGACGCGCGTCATTCCTTGGCGCATCCAGGTATAAAAACGACGCAACGACTGACGTCTCCTCGGTTCGTGCGGCCCCGCATGGATTCTGACATCCGCCAGTGGGCGCGTACCTGCATGAGCTGCCACGCATGTTTTCGTGCGTCATGATTCCGTGCGACGATCCCTACAGGCTGTGTACGACGGCCCGTACAAAGGTTTTGCTAGAGCGGCCAAATATTTCACCTTGGCCTACGCAAACCGACAAGACAAGGATGTTATTGACCGCCTCAAAGCAGCTCGCCTTTTGCTTTCCGACAGCACGGCACTCGAAACGATGACCTTTCCGTCTTTTGCCGAAACGGACACTTCACTTCCACCACAAAAGGACAAAGCTCATTCCCGCTCTGTTCATTTTCGCTTTCCACCTAACGCTACCTAGCGCTCCAACAGCATCTCAAACCGCTGTTTGAGCCAATGAGGAGCACATGTAGCGACCGGCATTGTTGCATCTGGCGCCGCACCGACCGCGAGGTTGCTCATGCATCAGGGAGCGAGACAGGAGCGCACGATCAAGGAACAGCGCGACACGCGCACAGAACGACTACGACGAGCTGCTGTCAGAAGCTATGGCTCGGCGCTCCATGGACTGTTCTTCATCGAGTAGATATTTAGATAAATAGTAGTAAACTTTGTTAGAAGCCGACGGCCTTGGCGAATACAGCTTCGAACATGGTTAAAACTTGCGAAAAAAGAGACAAGGCTTGGCGAATACAGCTTTGAACATGGTCAAAACCGAAACGAGGAAGGAACACAAACGAGGAAGGAACCAACTCGCCCAGCTTACTACTTGAATACAGCTTCTACAATTACAGAGGTAATATTGTTAGCTTAAATTATTTCAATGCAATTATATTTCTAACGGGTTAGCGACGTTTGGCCAATCAGCCGTATTTTTGAACTTGCAGCTTCTCCTGCAACGCCATTCAAAAATAGTTTTGCTGAGACATGCGCTCAGGCTAATGGAGGATCAAAGAAGATTGAGACCCGTGCCGTGCTCGAACTTTCATTTCCTTTTCCGTCGTTTTCCATCTGTGAAGCATGATGTTCTAACCAACCGGAAGTTGGCAAGCCAGCTCACCCACTGCCATCGCAAAACTTGCAGCGACATACGCTGACCCGACGCCCATAGAAGTTGGCGTTCCACTACATTAGAGCTTTTCCGTTCAGTCCAAAGAGCACGAAAAAGTGTGCTCGCAGCAAGTTTTCTTTTTCTGCATCAGAATATGAGTAATGGGGATAAAGTATGGTGAAGTCGCTTTTCTTTTTTTTCCAACTTTATAAATTTATTTGCCTTTTTCTTGCGCTCTACAATAACACGCGTCGCCATATTATGACGTGGGGCTCTTTTGAGGTGATATTTTATGCAGTTCTCGAACTTTCTAAACTTTGGTGTTCTTCACTCAAACGCAAGTGGGCAAAAAAAGACAAATTTTAATTTAGTTATGGGTTCCTTTTTCTAGCTTATCTTCGGAACCACCGGTGAGGCTTTCATCGATTTCTGCAATAGGAGTAGTGTTATTTGTGTGTGTGCATTGTTTGTGTTTTAAAACTTTTCCGCGTGCTGGCAGTCTTGTGTCCACTCCAATGTATTGTAATTTATTATAATTTTATACGCGGTCCTGCACTTTTCTCACACCGGGTCAAATTTAATGGCTCATTGTCGACGAAAAACCGGGCTTGATAGAAATCATTTTGAATGTTCAACGCACCATCTAGTACCTTTACTTCCAGCTCAAAGAATGCAGAGTGTGGTGAGTGCAAAGCTTATCTTAATACCGGTCCGCAGCTCATTAAATTGCGACAATAAGCCGATACGAACTCCCAAGAAGGAATACTGAAACCAAAAATTGCAAATATCATGAACCACACCTTTCGTTTTTTAAGCTGTGAATGACTAAATAAAAAATGAAAAATGTTTACAACTCTTTGTAACGCCTAATTAGAGCGCTGCTCTTAAAGAAGAGGAGAGGAGGGTATGCCCCTACTTCTCATCCATACCTTCTGCTCCTCCCCTTCTCCTCCTCTCCTCCTTCCGTGCTCCCCCGCCTCCTCTGCTCCTCCTTCTTGTTGAGGTATTGCGATTTTGTGATAGACCGTGCAAAACAGTGTAAGAATATATATATATATATATATACGCTATCTTCTGACGAAGCCGAGCCTCTCGGCGAAACTGTCGTAATACATGCAATAAACTCCTAGCATAGCAACTCCGAGACTACGGATCTTTGACTTATTACATTTTCCCGATCCATTGCTCTCAAGCTACTCTACCTCACACATATACATATATTTAACTGAAAAGAAAAGGAAAACCCTTGGTGAAAACAGTAACTACGGACGGTTTATTCTTCGACGTTTCGGCCGGAGTCCGGCCTTCGTCAGGAAGAACTTTTACAGATGAACGCGGGTGGTATTTATACAATGCTACGGTCGAGTCCAAGTTTCCAAAATGGCGGGATGACGGTTGGAGTTTCTTGAGAGGGGGCGCAGGGTGAGTTTGTGTCCGGGCGGGCAGGGGTGACCTAGACGATAGCGCACAATAAACGAAAATTACACGCGCAAACCAAAATGCTGTAAAAAAAAAAGAACGGCATGGTCATTTGGGATGTCCCCTGGGGCATGCATGAGTCAGACCTGGGACGGAACAATGTTAAACCTAGAAATAGAAGGAAAGAAAATGAATATCAAAACCTGGCAATAAAAGAGAAATGTTGATGATCCAGTTCCGGCCACAAACACAGTACCACTGCTAACAATAAGGTCTGGGGCCTGAAAAATGTCCCCTGTGCGCTGCTGCTATTTATCTGATGGCATTCTAATCGATGCCAGAGTACCGGGGCTTTCATTTATTCCTTGTTTAATTGCGTCGAATCGGTAAATTAGGTAGGATTCACGCTGTTCACGTTCGCGATTTGATTTAAATCCAGATTCTAGGAGCGTCACTGACTATTTATTAAACCAGTGTTCCGGGAGGGCGAGATGTTTGGATAGAGGCAGTGTCGGAAGGGATATGGTGTGAGATTTGCGATTATTAAAACGATGACTAAATGCCGTTCCACTCTGCCCTATGTATTGCATTTTGCATATGGTACACTCGAGTAAGTACACGACATTCGACGAGGCACATGTTAAGTGCCCTTTAATTTTGATCGAGAACAGCAAGTGCGTGCTGCTGGCCGTGTTTGTGTGCTGCATCTGTTTACAGATCACACACCCTGGGTTCAGGCATGGCATACATTTGTTAGGTGACGGCGATGAATTTATCCAAGGGTTTACTAGCGCGTCTTTGAGGTTACGCTATCGTCTGTGGACTACCCAAGGGACGGATAGCAACACGCCTTTATGACGCTCGCTTTGTTCGAGAATGTTATAATCTCGTCTTGAGGTAATATTTACATTAGGATGGTTCATGCTATAAGTTAGATATAGATTTGTACGTTGTGTGTCACTTTACGTGGGGCGCGGGCTGATAAGTTCTGCCCGGTTCAGTTGCTTGGCTTCTCTGATTGCATCGTCGATTATATAGGGTGGATGCTTTTGTTTCTCTAGCACTGACTTTAAATTTTGGCTGCTCGCATCAAAATCTGTCTCTTTGGAACAAATTCGTTTGAAACGATGAGCTTGGGTATAGGGGGCGCTGTTCTTGCAATGGTGCGGGTGGTCGATTTGATAATGCAGATATTGCTGCCGATCTGCTGGCTTACGGTACAGGCTCGTGGCGAGTTTACCTTGAAAAAGACGAATGAGTAAAGCAGGTGCTCGGATGAGCAGCGTTGTATCGATCTATGAAGTCCACCAGGTCCTCCTCATAGCCTCGTCCCACTAGAGCGACAAACACCGAGTTTTGTCCGACGACACCACAAAGTTCCGTGTCGCCGAAGCTGTCCCACTGCAACGACCAACACCCGCGACAATCGCCGACACGCGCCGACAAACGATCGACGACGGACGAGTTCTTGTCTGTCGTTGGACTTGAAGCGCAGCAAGCAGTCCCACTGAGGAACATCTCTCGGAGACAAACTTATCCTCCTCGCCCGCTTTTGCCTTCTGCTGCCTCCCTTCCCACCCTTCTACCCTTCCTCCCGGAACGAAAAGCCCTTGGCGGCCACTCCTCGTTCCCGGCCCCGCAGTTCCGGCAGTTCCGGTCCCTCGATTGCACGTAGTGGTCGCGGGCGCGGCTTGCTTGCTGGCGCCGGGCGGTCGTGCTGCGAAAGAGAATTTGCTGTGGCTGGTTTTGCTCGCGAAAACTTGGTGCGCGAGGTGGTGCTTCAAGACGCCGAAATCTACGCCTCTGCATCAGGATGGATACACTCATGTTCGAGGACTGACCAAAGTAAGACCGCTCACCACGAAGTAGGACACGACGTTCCGCCAGTTCCGCGGCAAGCCATTCTGGCAAAACGAGAGACTTGTCATCCGTTCTGTGATAATCGGAATGCCGTATTGTCCCCCATAAAACGCCTGCCTTTGATCATTCGGATATGAAGTTAAAAACGTCCTCAAATCGGCGTGAAATTCCGTGGCGCTCAACTGGAATGCTTCGAACGACCCAAAAAAGGAATGATTCGGGAATTCTAGTTCGGAAAAAGTTGGGTGTCGATTGTCACGACTGTTTTCGGAAAGTTGCCAACGGCAAATGAAGACAAGCGGAAGGTTTAAACAAGAAATAAAGTAATCGTCTCCACTTTCACCGAGTTTGTCGGCTCGTTTTATGCCCAAAGAGCAAAACACGGAAACCGCGTCGCCAGACTCAGTTTGTCTGTGTATTTTGAAGTGTTTTGTTGACAACTCCAGTCCCACTAGGAAACAAGTTTCCTTGTCCCCGTCTTCTGCGTCGTGTCCGCCAAGTGGGACGGCGGACTCCGACAAACAGGCTGTCTGTCGGTGTCGTCTGTCGCTCGTTGTCGTGTGTCGCTGTCGTTTGTTGCTGTCTGTCGCTCTAGTGGGACGCGGCTATCAGTGTGCGACCAGACAATAAATATATCATCTATAAACCGTTTTGTATATTAGCGGCTTTCCGGAAACATGTAGACACATCCGTTAGCGGGAACATTTTTCGGCTAAAGTTAGTGGGAAAAGTTTCCCGCTAAATTTGCGGGACGTTTTTTCGCTATGTTTAGCGGGAAAATTTCTCGATTAAATTTAGCGGGCAAATATTCCCCCTAAATTTAGGAGCCGTGTTACGCCACGAGGGTGACGACACACATGACGCCACGTGTGACGTCTTTATGGGAACGTCCCATAATGCAACGCGTCGTTACGGCAACAACGAACGCAACGGCGACGCCTTTCAAGCCGGAAACGGGCGCTCAAGAGCTGCGCTCTAAAAGGAAGTTTTTGAATGCCATTAAGCTAACGCTGCTGCCGCATGTATATATGAATAGTGGAAACATTCCTACCAATAAATGATTGCATTTAGTAAGATACTTGCGCATAAAGCATGCCTATACACAGGATGTTTAATCTTAATTCTAACGGATTTGTAAGAAAGGAAGTGAGAACGAGAGCAGTACTGCATTTACCATGTATTTATCAGGCTCAGACAGACATTAGGTGAGAGGATAATCGTCACGGTACTTAGACACAACTTCTCTACCTTTCGCTACCTATTGAAAACAAACTGTTTGAAATAAATGAAGCAGTACAATAGGCCGAAATGCCTGTACATATTTTTTTTCGACTTCGAACATATCCGGTAATTATTCGTGCACATCAATGATGCATGGATATACATTTTTGTTTTTTAAGTTGTTTGAGGAGAGTGAGACATTCGCACCTAATTTACGAAGAGAGAATGATATTGTAGGTGAGCTGGTGCTCAAAATCTATATTCAAATCCAATACTAGTTTCAATAAAACGAAACAATGAACAGCCGCAAATAACTTCGAAAGATAAAAAAAAAACTTGATCAAGGGTTGTCATTCGGCTTGAAAAGACTTTCTCAAAATGTATCATTTTTTAAAGAAACCCCTTAATTCAAAATGTAGTGTGTCTGGCATCAAATGCAAATGGAGCTAGCCAACCATAAAAAAAAAGATTCCAAGAGAGAGAACTCATCAAGAACAGGCAAACTTCGTAGAGGCGATGGTCCTGAAGTTTTCTGGCTGGCGTTTGAGGTTGGTAGTTGGCTGGTGTGCACTCCAGCCGGTCTATCGTAACTCCACGAACGATCGATACTGACTGTGTATTCAATCTTGGCGCAATGCGCATTTCCGTTTCCCTGGATACTCGGTCCATGGCCAAAGAATAGAGCCAATTCGTCGGAGGGCCATATATGCAAAGCTCAACGTCGAAAGAAGCTCCGGCGTAAAGGACCTATATGAGAATGCACAGAAACACACAGGCTTCAGGTCTTTCATCGTCTTTGGACTATATTTTTCCTGAATACACGAGAGTTCTGGAAGCTTTTGTCTGGTAAAAGCGGTAAATGTTCAAATGCAGTGGCGTCTGAACCTTTTGGTGATCGTAATTTTGCATCTGCGGTTTGGGGTGAATTACGCGAAGCATTTGCTAATCGAAGTATTTGAATTTTGTTTTCAAGTATCATACTCACAAGCGAAACAAAATATAAAGGTATAAACAGGGGTAGTAGTTTGTAGTACAAGTGGTAAGAGAAGAGGTGCTTGAGTGTATAACCTAGTGGTTGAGAGGATATATAGAAACTGAACAGAACAAACACTTTGAGAAGAAAACTCTGGTATTGCGTCCAACACCTCAGGACGAGGATGCCGGACGCTATCTCGCATATACTTGTTTTGTTTGAACTACATAAATTAAGAAAATAAAAAGCGCTAGAAACGTGTATTTTTGTAAGATTATACTATTAGGTCTGATAAAATGCCAAATCTAAACATCGTTATTATAGATTGAAAATGTCATACACGTCAGTTTGAAAAGTGCAACTACCACAAGGAGTGGGACTTATAGGTAATTGGAGCTACCTATCTTCAGTACAACTTCTTTTAATACCAAACTCTGTGGAGGGTGCGCGTTTAGATATATCTTATTGGATCTTCACTTAAAATGAGTAAGTAATTACGTTTTCTTAGAGTAAACCCATGTGGCTATAAACGCATGATATTTCTCTACCCACACATTTGTAAGCAAACATTGGCATCAGAGGGAACGACACGGCCAAAGCCGTCGCCAACGCTGCGCTAGTTATGTATTCAAAACTCGTGTTTTTCATCATAGCACCAAAACTAGTTAATTTAATGTCTATTTAAAAAGAAACTCCGAAAGGTTGTTGATAGCGATTCATTAGGCTGAAAAATGGCAGACTGGAATTAGAAGCCCTTTCTAAATTGCTACTCAAGCCCTTTCATTAATATCAGTTTTTTCATGGATATATTGAATTTTCAGATTCCGCCATTCACGTAAGTTCCAACAGGAGACCGCCTACAGGCAGCACAAAAAAGATCCGACATTTTTTTACCCGTGTACTTCACGGGCGAGAGGCACACGCGTTATTGCGGAAGGTTCCAAAGTAGAACGCACATTTGACACTAACGTTCTAAACCTGTTCCCAAAGAGCAAGTAACTCAGCGGCACTTCACACATTGCTCAATGATATTGTACGTTAGGAGTACACCGCGATGTAGCTGTTGAAAATTTGCTTGAGGCCTTCCTTAAAGAGAAACTGAAGCGGTTTTTTATTTGAGTAGAAAGACTTCAATCGTTTTTATGTTGACTTTAGGATTACGAATATCCAAATTATATTTCAGGTTGATGTACCCAGTAGCCACCAACCGCACTTTGAAAATGGCGCTGAAGCCCTTCCTTCCCGTCGCTTTCGATGCGAGGAGAGAATCATGACTAATCATACAGATATTCTGCAACATTTGCTCGCTTTCCCAAGCCTTACGTGAGCACTCACGGAGCTGAACGCGTTTCCTCATAATGGCACGCGCAAGGCAGCTGAATGGCTCTGGGTGTCGCGTCCCACACAGCGGTTGGTTTTCCGGTTTTTCTTAGCGTCCATTGATACGTTTCTGTAAAATGCTTTGGATATTCATATTCACAAGGGCCATATACGCTAAATTTAACCTCTAACTAGCTTCTTTTCCTGCACCTCTTCAGCATATTTTTTAAGAATTCGGAGAACGAGTTGCACAAATCCGTTACTCCGTGCAAGTCCATAAAACGTCCTGTCCAAGATACCCGGAGAAACGGATTTGTACTCCTCTCTAATTCTTCACTCCGCATCTAGGACCGGACGTTTTATGCACCGAAACCATCTCCCAGCGAGGTCGAGACAAAACTAATTTCCGACAACTCTCGGAAACTGGGGTCCGACGTTGCTGAACACAACTCCTGGTATGCCTTGCACAATTTCACTCCTAGGTGAGTCGTAACGCATGTCTAAGTCCTGGTAGTTAGTAGCACGGTTGCTGGGATGCTACGACTTGCGGTAAGCAAACGTTATGTTTATTCACAATGCTTCGTCATCTCTCTTTTTTGAAACCCAACAGCACAGGCACTGTGCGTACGTCAACATTAATTTACGCATAAGCATGCTGGTACAAACCTTTTCCGTACCGAAGAAAAGGGACACAAGAAAGAAAAACGGTCTGCCGCGTGCCCTGATTGAAACAGGACCTCAGATGACGGTAAATGTTCTTCTAAAATGCATTCTGTTTACTCTTCGTGTTTTGCGTGCCTGTTTGCTTGGTGTATTTTTAAATATGTGTTTTCGAAAAAGTCAAAAGCAATTTAGACTGAGCCAGTCCCAGGGTACAGTTCATGGTTTCCGAAAAAACGCGAGTTCAGAGACAACCGTTATTTTTATTTATGAAACCTTTTCAAAATGCGCTTGCCGTTGCCGTCGGGGACACACGTGTTTTACAAAGCTTAGGGGTACTTATACAAAAACAAAATAAAGAGAGAAGAAATATTCTAGACTGTATTTAGAGAGAAAAATTAGTAAAGAGGTGTGACATTAATTAAAAAAAGTATAGGCAATAAATCAGCCCAGAGGAATCAAACATTAGAATAAATGAAGGATTTCATGAGTGGATGATAGCGATGAAGCCTGAGATTGAGTGTATCAAACTATTGTTTAATAAAATAACAAAAAATAGTTTAGGTGTTCTATAGTGATTGTTAAAACTTTCTGTGTCATTTCTGGATAAATGCTTTCTTTTCAACTAAAGATAACACCGTTGAAATTCCAGAAATTGACAAAATGTATGTATAAGTATCTGCGGGATATACAGCGGATTGGGCTTATTTTGTTTCGGGTAGATGACATAACACCATGTTTGAAGGTATCTTTGTGAGCAGTTTAGACACCATTGCATGCCATTCTGGAAATAACTTTGAAACTCTCATAGTTACAGGCCCCACGTCTCTTTGAGCGAACAGTGTTTTAATTTCTTACGCTTTTCACTATATGCGTGACAATTAGTAGTAGCACGATATGACCATACTTGTAAAGTAAATTTTAGTGCAGCTTGAAGAACAATGATTTAACACTATAACAAAGATATAGTACACAGCCTTTGTAATTAACTTGAGATACCAGTTATTGATTGCACTTTCTTTAAATAAAAGCGCCGAATAAGACAAGGACAAAAAGTGGAACACCTTATGTCGTTCCACTTCTTTGTCCTTGTCTTATTCGGCGCTTTTGTTTAAAGAACCATGAACCAACTCGCCCAACTTTCCACTTTTGCTGCTATAGATTGCACGCCATGTTTTCTGCTGACATAACGGAAGGCTAAAAGAAAGCAAGTTGTTCATGCACGAATAAACACGTATTATGCTGAAACAATGCGACACGCGTTTCGCAGCCAAATTTATTTCGTGCTTCTTCTGTTGGCGCCTTTAAAGTTAAAAAACACGTTATTTCGTGATCTGCATCATCTACATGGTGCAGATTGTGAAAACTGTCGCCGCCTTCGCCCTGCGCAGAGTTTGATGCAGCGGGTCGATGATCTTTTTCGCTCTCGCCAGAACACAACACCCGACACCCCAATTCGCGCACGCCGGTGTGTCTTCTTACGAGAGCTGCCGATCTTAGATAATCTCGTGGTTCCCCAGAGACACTCCTTTTGAATTTGAGAGCTTAAGCGAACGCCACAACCTACTTAATGTTTCAAGACACGGTTCTGTGCCTCGTGCTGTGTAGGTTATTCTCGGGCGGCTTCGGTTTAGCGCCCCCAGAAACACAACGTAAATGGCGCATCGCGGCGTAAACATTGCGCACTTATTTTCGCCGAAAAATATTATATGAAATACTTGTCCCATTTATAGTCGGTGACAGGTGAAGATTTCAGGAGGCTCCTCCCACCTCTTCTCCACTTGACCTGAATTAGCGAACGCTGAGAGAAGCCTCCTCTCCAGCGTTCACTCAGCTAAAGTAGAAAGAGGTGGGCGGAGCATTCTCTGAAGTCTTTACCTGTCACCAACTATAGGCGTAGTACTTGTTTTTTTTTATTTCAATGCCCCCGCTTTTAAAATAATAATAAAAGAATATTGAAGGACTTTTTAAGTTTTTGTTTTTAAAAATCCCTGAAAAAACAAAAAGTTTTTTTTTAGCAATCTGGTTGGGAAACGCGTGTCAAAAAATTAATTTTGCGCAAAAAAATATTTAGAGCAATATTGACGGCGCGAAACGTGATTTAGTCGGCAGTCACCTCCTTTCCACTTATTTTTTTTTTCTTGACATTTCGGGCGCGTGGAGGAGAGGCTTGGCCTTGTCCTTCACGACCGAGGTGGTGATTTCGGAAAGACCCGTGACTTCGTAGACTTTGCGCGCAGAATTTCAAATAAATCTTTTGCCGTCAATATTGCGCTAATATTTTTCTTTCGCGTAAAATTAGTTCTTTTTTTTTACACGGGTGTCCCAGCGAGCTTGTTTAAAAAGAAAACATTTTTTATTTTATTTCAGGGGTTCTTTAAAAAGTGGAACGCGATAGCGTTATCGGGCCTCCCATCGGCATCACTTTCTCATTCGCTCCCATGCGCTCGCTGTCTACGCGCAGAGAGCACGCCACACAGCTGCGTCATGGCTCTCGGCTCATACCATCGGCGCGCCGGACCGAAGCTGAAACGAAGTATAGTGAGCAGCATGTGCGGCGGACATGTCCTAGTCTAGTCATTAGCCTGTCTGGCTCGCAACCGAAGGGCCGAGGGTATGAATCCCGCCTAAATTTCTTCAAATTTTCTTTAAGGCAAGTTTTAAAGTGAAGTCATTTGGGACATCAAGTAGCATTACATGTCAGGTTTTTTAATCACTTTCTTTCCACGCGTGACATTGCGTTTCACGTGAGCGTTATGGGTTGTTTTAAATTCCCGCGCGAGGTCATGTGGCTGTGACGTCAATACCCTATCGACCGATCAGAATTTTTGCCGTCACACAACCGACATCGGCTTTTCTGCGACACGAGATTCTTGAAGGGTATCTTGTTAGAAGATATTCTTTTCTAGAAGCGCTAAATGGGACCCTTATTTAACAAAACAAGAATTACAAACAAAATAAAATGTGGCGTATTATTTACAACCACCAGACGCCATTTCGGTGTAAGTTGCCCTGCTCTAGTCCCTGCCCATTAGCAAAAGGTGCGTAGCTAGATAGGCACCACTTTTCGGCTCTCATTGGTTGTAGTGAAGGTTAACGTGTGTAGTGTTTACTGTATAATTGATACTACGTTCCGTGGGGGTCTTTGGCTCGACAAATGTGTATGTTTGAGAAATAAAAGATTTTAAATAAAGTCAGCACTGTTTACAAATATAAAACGATATCACCACTTACACTTTGATATCAAACGATAATAAGTATGCTGCCGGCCTTTGCGACAAGTAGTAGCTTCATACAGTACAAACTCCTTGAATTCATTTATGTTTATGAGTGCGAATCGTTTTCCGTTCACCGACATGTACAGAAGAAGATCCCCTAATCCTAAATAGCTTGCAGCAAACACCTGACGCAAGTACACGCCATCACAGGCGTTGTGCAGCGTTCCTGCTTTCGTCGCGGGACTAGCGAAAGCCTTGCGTTCGACATCAACTATTTTGCTTGATCTGGCGTGATTTGTTCTTCGGCGAGTGTTCATTCTGAATACAGACGTCGGTTCTCGTTAAAGCGGCACCACTGCCCCACGAATTGTGCACCCGGCGTGATTTTGACAATGGTTCCAATACAGAGGGAATGCCCCGGTGCGAATTTGCGAACCATTTGATTCCAAGCCATCGGGTGCTCGCCTAGCATCATGTTTATCTAAGTTTGTTCCCGTTGTAACAGTTGGCAGCCTCGACACTGGTCTTAGGGTTATTTTTGGGTGAGAGTGAATGAAGAGTTCAGAGAACTGATATAGAAGTTTAATGATTACGAATGAAGGGCGGGTTTGCTGGCTGTCGACCCTCACTGGTTCGCTGGCTGTCAGAGTCACATAGGAGCCCAGGTCTTGGCAGGTGCTTTTGGTCCGAGGCTCTCGGCCGGATCTGACAGTCGAGCTGGTGCGTTGTCACAATCAAAGTCAGCATCGACGGCAAGTTCCTTACTGCTGTGTCGCGTTGGCTGGTGTTGCGTTCAGGGAAGGCTCCTTGCAACTAAATAAAGGTGGCCGCCACTGTCTTTTTCTTCGCAGCTCGCAGGCTGGCAGGCTCCGTGCTAGTCGCGTCTCTGTTGTCGTTCTGTCTGGACTCTGGTCCAAAGGCTGAGGAGGCGCATATCGCTCCTGCTGCTGCCCCTCCTGCCGTTCCCCCCCCCTTCCCTCAAAGGCTCGCGCGCTCTGCACTCTCGCCCCCCCCTCTTTCCTCTCTTTCCCTCTCCTTCGCTCTTGTTTCAGATCACAGAATTCGGGAGAAGTGCAGGCGGCGTGATCAAGGTCACGCGAGCCGTGTCTTACTGCAGACCCAGATTTCTTTTCAAAGGGACTCGCGACCATCTAGGC
The DNA here is from genome assembly GCA_037355805.1 of Ixodes ricinus. NCBI lineage: Eukaryota > Metazoa > Arthropoda > Arachnida > Ixodida > Ixodidae > Ixodes > Ixodes ricinus. The sequence goes on from JAZHYW010052567.1 coordinate 16,355, forward strand.
CGGACCAGGAGGCCTGCAGCTCTTTTGGGAAGCGCACATGGCATGCCAAAGTGAATATTTTCAGTTAGTGTTTTAATTGGACCTCATGATTCTGGCCCATCTTTGTCGAGGACGATATGCAAGAAAACAACACAAATAAAAAAAAACTGAAGCGATTTGTATATTAATATTGTTGAGTTAGGTTGGTTAGTTCTTTCGGGCGCTTTTTAGCCCGCATCGACAGACGCCTAAATACACTTGTACATTACTTTGGCTCGTCCACGATGGAACGCTATGATGCCGCCTTCATGCTTGTGTCTTGCGGGCGTTGCAGACGGTGATAGACGATGCTTGAATAGCAGACGAGAGCCGGAGGCTGCCGGTGCGTCTGCTCGCATCAGTAGCAGGCGGTGTCAGATGGCAGACTATAGACGCTTCGGACGTCGCGGCAGGGAGACACAATAGCTTGCGATCGTGTTCGGCCGAGCAGCCAAGCAAAGCTAGTAGAAATAGGCGGAGCCACTGATCTTTATCCACCGCTTAGAACGGTCGTGACCTCCACCTAAACTGCGTGTTGTGGCTAAATTTCTAGGAAAATATTTGTATTTTTTGTGAAAAATTTTGTTTGTAGTATACTTGTGACGTTCAACCACCTCAATGTTTCTTTTTTCTTTTTAAAGCTTCAGTATCCTTTTAAGAAACAAATAGTAAACAAAACACTTATTTATGCATTTAAACCCTCGGCAGTTGAAACGCAATATTATTCAATTTATTCTTCGCTCTCTTCTTGACCGTATGGCATAATATATACTAGTGATCCTGCGTGTCCCGTCGCATAAATAAAATAAAAGGCAGTGTAAAAAGTGTCACCATTTTAGCTTATCAAATCGTGGAATTTCTCGATGGAGACAGCTCTTGCTTGAAAAAGTATTCTGTGGTAACGTACACTAAAGTAAGCTGTGAAATGCCGGCCCAGCGGCCTGCTAAAAAATGTCACTTGACTCACAGTGCTCTCACCCGGCCACACCCTTGAAAACGTGCACCAGGGAGGAGCAGCAGCTCATTATTGCTGTCTTGGGGTGTAGAAGCAAAAAGTCCGCGAATATTTATTTCCGTGGCATCTTTTGAAGTATGCATGGCGAGTGCCGGTAGGTCGCTTCGACAGGCGTACACGACAAACATTGTCAAAGCGTGGAGTCAAGTTCTGCCAAATGTCCCTCCCATCCGATCGGGTCCACACTTTAACAAAGCTGTACCTGCATGATAAACAATTAAAACGGCATGTACAAAAAAAATTAACAAAATGAGCAGTCTGGTGTTCATCCACAGCACGTGTCACTGCGATAAACAGCGACACGTCTCGACAAATTCCTTTCGGCATGGGCGCGTCGCGTCGCGTTCACGCATGTACAAAAGCGTTCGGCACAAAATAGACATCTGATCATTTTGTTCAAAATGTTTTTGCTTCTTTTTACAGCGATAGATGTTGCGGGCTCTCTCCGTAACTCACCGTCATGACTAACACTGAAGCTTGAACTAGCTGGTATAGAGACATACAAAAATTAAAGACGTTTATAAACCCTAAACGCGAGGAATTAGAGCGGTAGCTCTTGGAGTAGGTGGATGGGAGGGTATGGAAGGGTGGGCACGCCACCTTTCCGGCTCCTCCTCTGTACCCTCTCCTCCTCATTTTCTCCTCCTCCTCTGCTCCTCGTCTCCTCCCTCGCCTCCCTCCTTCGCCCCCCTCCCTTCCTCTCTCCTCCTCTCTCCTCCTCCACCTCCCCACCTTTCCTCCCTTTCCTCCTCCTCCATTCTTCCTCCTCTTCTCCACTCTTGTCCTCCCTCCCCCTACCTCTTCCTCCTTCTGTCCCGTCCTCCTTCTCCCCTCAGGGAACACCGGTACAACGTTTCTAGAGTTGTAACACAGGCATCTCGTGGTTCTCTCTGCAGAGATTCCGGTCGCATCTCTGCCCTCACCCGAAGGACAAGTGTGTGTGCCGTGATACGAACAGGAGTCTCTCGTGAAATCGCTGAAGCACGCTGACATTGCGGTATGCGGGCCAGACTGCTCTGCCGCTGTCCTTCTGGATTTTACTTTCCGATAAAGAACGCCAACTCTTGAGCTGAGGGGGCTGTAACGCACTGACGGTGTAATGAATACGTGAAATGTGTATTTTGTGTTGTTTTGATGGTTTATTTAGGTGACATGTCTGCTAGGCTTATATCAGATAGCGTAACATGAACAAACTTAAGTTGAAAGTATGCTGCGGCCCTGTCGGTTCATTGTAAGCCGAGGATTTTTCTAGTTTCAGTCCTTCCCTCAGCTGGGTCGCCGATTCTGTTGCCGGTCCCTGGGGACTTAATCTGTACGCCTTGTCGCCGTCGACCAGCAATGTGCGATGCTTTTTCCTTTTAACATACCGGCGGTCACGCCGGTGGATACCATCATGGACAGCATTCAAATGCTACCAACAACGGCCCCAGGCGGCCATTCATAGCTACAGCACCATAATTGTGTCAGGTTTTGGAGGCGGTCGGCAGCCTGATCACCGTCCAACACATGGTAGCGCAAGGATCCCTTGCGCTTGGTGATGACGGGACGTTTTCCTCAATCTGGTACACTAAGGTGTAAGGGATTAGCATCCATAAAGGGAGGAATGATCTTTATCCGCTATGTATCCTTTAGAAACGGAGCAACGTTCCTGCACCTGCAAACGGGGAGCGAAACTCTCCTCTCGTTCTGCTTAGCAATATGGCGGCCCCAAATCAGGTGAATCAAACCTGCAGCAAGGTTTACTTCAAGGACGCGAGGACACCACGCACATAGTAGATATTTGCGCGGAACGCCGCTGCGATTCAACTGAAAAGAGATACCGCAATTTTCGGACAGGCAATTGCCTTGCACCACCAGCGGCCCCCCAGGCCTGCTAGCAGCTATTGCAAGAGACGCAGTGAACCTGTTCGCGCACATCCGAGCAAGTGTCTGCTTCTCAGAGCCAGAGCTGTACTAAAGGAAAACGTTACACGACATTTTTATAAACTGCATTTGTTGCCGAAGCCGGCTTCCCCTCGCCACTTAAGGAAATGCGTTTCGAAATGCAGTCACTCAGTCTTCTCGTTTTCAACACTGAGATGTTAAAACGGAGACAAGCCCAAATCGGCCACTGCGGACAAGCATCAACGCCCCACCTTTGCGATTCTCCGAGACATATTTTCTTCGTTAGCACCGCCGTAACGTCAGAGAGGGTGGTAAACCATTCGCGAATCGCAAAAGTCGCTCCTGTGAAAGAGCTGAATTCAAAGCAGCACTTGGCACATTGCACGGTCAAAAAATATCACAAAACTTGAAAGAAGGTTAAATCGCTAGCCACCAGGTGGCAAAGGCGCAGGCAGAGCTGGATTGGCGAAATTGTCTAGGTTAGGTGATGCTAGATACCGTCTAATGAGTCGGCAAAACAACAAAACAAAATGTTTTGCTCTACTATTCCGAATTTCATACGTCTCTATTATACAGACATAGTACACTTCGCGTGCTACAACATGCTATACAGTCAACTTCACATACAGTGAGAATATACGCATACACAACACATACAAACACCAATATGAACGCACTTCGTGTCTTCAATGGCTCGGGCACACTGCGCTTCCGTCTTTTATATTCGTCCTTCGGAAGGTTCCGAAGTTTCTCGATGAGCACCTCAGCACTGAAGAATATTTCTAGCATGTTTATTTTTTCTCAGTAGTGTCATACCTCCGAAGTAGCTTAAGCGTATATTAAAGGGCCCAGGGAATGAATATTTTAGTAAAAAGTAAACGCTCATGTCGTAATTATTTGATAGCCAATAAAGAAAGCCGATCCACCGCGGTTTTAAGCCATATGTTTGCCTCACCCCACGTTACGTCAAATATTAACGGGAATGGGCGCCAGCTTTTCATCGTTGTATTTTTTTCTTCAATGTGTGCTGTCTCTTTTCGATCAACATGTAAGCAGTCAAAGCCGCGACTTCCGGAAGATGTTACCTTGTACTGAGCTATGCCATGGTCAGATTAAAACCTTTTAGCGCTCATCCTAGCGATCCACTTAGAGGGAAGTTTCTCCAGGAACCGTTGTATAATTAAATAGAAAAATGAAAGGGTTTTTTAGTCTATTTTATCTACCATCCTTTTTTTTTTAAGACACATTTGCTTTCTTGTAATTTTATCTTCTTTTGAGTATGATCCTTTAAAATCAGTGCTGAATTAACGGCATTAAAAAAAAAAGAAAAATCAAGCGTAATTTAACAAAATAATAGTCAGAGTGCAAGTGAGCTGGTGTAAGTTGAACATGGTGGCAAACCTGAGACTGGGGTAGGAAGGGCAGAAGGCAAACGAAGACAGAAAATAAAAAAGAAACGTCTCCAGAGACGTTGCCTGTTTTTTTTTTCTGTCTTCTTTTGCGTTCTCCTTTTCCCAGCCCGGTCCCAAGGTTGCCAGTATGTTCAAGTGTAATATATTTCTGCAACAGGTCATGCGACAGCTTTACCCGTAGGTAACAAGTTGATGACTAATGCGTGGTTATACCCTAAATATCATTGGGAATGTGAAAACGTCATCATAGCACTCAAGCTGCCTAGGAGTAGTTTTTCGGGTCAGTGGTTTCTTCACCTGTGTTGTGTCAAGACGGAAAAGTAAGCTCAACTTTGACGGGTTCTAGGACAAAACACGATTGCTTGTGTGAATGATTAGTTAGAAGTCCTTAGTTCCTTTTTGTGCTGTTGTATATAAAGGAACAATGTTAGTCAACGTAATTATAGAACAACAACTCTACAAAAAAAATAACAGTATAAACTGGATTATGGAACAGGAAAATCTAACTGGTTTTCTTTGTTGGAAACTTGAAATCCAGTCTGCAGACAATGCAGACGGGATTTCTTCACTTCCAGCAAGAAGTCCAGTTAGATTTTCCTGTTCCATAATATACTTTGTACTGTTCTTTTTCTGTAGGGAACCAGGAGGTCGCAAATACTTAAAAAATAAACCTTTGTAAGGAAAACAACAGTACCAACTATTAGTTTTATTTGTATTACATTCGATTTTTTTCCTTTCAATTTCATAGAAGTTTGCTACTCGATTTCTTTACACCGTACTTAGATATTACAACGAAGGAAACCTTTTAGGTCACACCTTTTTGTATTATTCTATACATAAAAAAAATATATTAAGTGGACATTTCTTCAAACTGTTTAATGGTTGTGTACTTTCATTTGAGCCCGTGTTTACTGTGAAATTACCTGAATCCACATCATTTGCAATGATAAAATTTGATTACTGGGTTAGTTTATAGAATATGACGCGCTAAAAGAAGAAGCCTAATAAGCCTAGGAACCCCATTGCCTTTACCCCTCAGTGTAGACACCAAATGGCTTGCCTTGCTTCAATTCTCGGCTCTAGCTTCGACTGAATCCTGGTAAACGTGACTTTTTTACGCTTTCTTCCTTTAAAGGGCCCTGCAACGACGTTTTGCTATTTTTCTTAATTTGCACCGAACCTGAACGCACTGAACATAGTTACTTAGTGAACTTTTTCTTTTCTCGAAAATCGCTTTTTTAAAGTTATAGGCATATTAAAAATTACAAAAACAAACAAAAAAATAACCTCCTTCCTGACGTCCTTGGTCCTCTTTCCCCCCTTTTCCCGTGGCCCGCGGACCGCGGTGACTGATGAATGTGTGGAAAGAGGGGAAGACGGGGAAAGGAGGTGAGGCCGAGGAGAGAGAGCCGCCCGGGAACGGGCAGCTGTCTCTCCTCGTAGGAGGAGGAGGTTTCCGCGTCGTCCGGGTTAAAATATGACGCACGGATATTTTAGTTACTCTCCCCGTGCCCGCTGGGTTTCCCGAACCGCAAAAGACGAGGAAACCTCAAAAAAGGCAGAAGCTTAAAAAGGATTGCTGGGCCCCTTTAAACACATTGAAGCCTGACTGCTCTATTTGTACGTGTAGATGGTTGACCGTGTTGGTTTCTAATTTACGATAAGGAAAGAGGGACATTGAAGTCAAACAGAGAAGACAGGCTTTATACAGAAACCACAACTTTTAAAAACACAACTCACAAGTGTTATTTGTATTTTTTTCTCGCTTTCATTGCAGAGTACACCTGTGCAAAATACCAGGTGACTATAAGATTTCCATAAACAATGTATATAATCTTCCTAGTCGTAGGATTAAAGACAGCGGCGAGAAGGGTATGTATTGAAATTAGGGAAAGTAGCAAACAGATTTCTAGGCGTTATTGACGGAACCCGCACTGGCATGCATATGCGTGGGAACGAGACTTAAAAAATTCTATAGCAGCTGGGAGCTATCACTGATGTTCAGAGGCAAATGTTACGAGACGACAATTTCCTGGAACGCAAGCACCTATAGCGTGACGCATGCTGAGACGACGAATGCCTATAATTTTTGTTTAAACACAAAATGTGCTTTATCAGTCGGTTTTTTGAGGTCTTTAGCGTTATATTAAGACTTCGACTGCAACGAAAACACCGACACCGAAACCCCATAAAAGAGTTGAGAGAAAATAGTCCACGGCAAGATTGAACCCACCAGCTTAAGATTCCGAGAAAATTGCTCTACCGGACAGAACGATCCATGTACTTTTTTGTTTTCTTGTAGTGACATAGCCTCTGTACACACCCGAGGTAAAATACTAAAAAACATCATGTGACTTGGCTGATGGTGAAAATGATCAAAGTCCTTGAGTGTAGAGAGCTCATCGAAAAGTGGCAACCATTGAAAGCAGGTCATTGTACACACCACTGAGAAAACAAATGTGTTCTACAAAAATACTCGTGCGCTGGACCTACAACAACTTTCGCGTGCCTCAAGGTCATGCGGCACCGCCATAAGCTCTGCAGGTACAACCGCATGCTTGTGTCGTAGGGGTACACTGCCGTCTTCTTCCAAATGTAAAAAGCGAAAGACACAGGGCGATAAATGGAGGTAAGTTTTGAGTGCCCTCTGAAGGAAGTCCCAAAAGGACACTGCGGCCCAACAGTTTCCAACAGCTCAGAAAGACGTGTTCAATCGTCTCCTGCTTTTTCAGGATAAGCAGTTGTCGGACCACGCAACGGGCCAGCCCTTTTTGGCTAGCCAAGATTTATAAAACAATGCCTGACTGCGCCATTTAAAGGCAAAATGTTTTAGTGCACACAGGGACAACTATTCTTCTGATACGCCTTAACGCTTCCTGCCCTAGGCCTTCTACAAAAGTTCGGTACAGAGGAGTGGGGAACAATAAATAATTCATGGCTTGTGCCCGCAGTTCAGGCGAATCACCAGATACGCACTCGAGCGAGAACCGCGCTGATAAAACAGATATGCACAAACAACTTTCACCACATATCCAAGCACCCATTAGCACTTATCTTCACTCGTCGACAATATACAATCAGGCAACGGATTTCGCAGCATTGTTTCAACAATAGTACGTAGCAATGGCTCTTTTTGGTATCGTAGAAAAAAATGTTGAAAGCTGTCTCACAAACAAATGAGAAAGACCTTGAGCACCGACTCTTACCCGACGAAATAATTTGATACAGCTTGTTCGCTTTCACACCAAACTCAATATGAAAACCGCAAAAAAAACACGCGCAAACGCTGAATGTTGACGCCCAATCAATGGAAAACTTGCAACACGTACCACACATCTGCGACAAGAAATGCATTACGGACAGATGCACGAGCAAAATTGATAACAATCTATTGCCCCCCTCCCCTCCTTACTTGGTCCGTTTCGCATGCGGAAGCTTCAATCTGATCGCGATAACATTCATCGATTAGTGCGACAGTGTTCCAAGGGAACCCCGAAATAAACAAACGGCGAGTTGGCCCATACGACACGTTCTAGCATAGCCCGGCGTTGAAGGACAAATGCGGGACTATCAAAGATGGTGTTTGCTCTCGCACGCAAATATAAACCCTTTCGCGCAGAGCGCGCCTTGCGGCGGCCTTGGAACCGTGTGGGCAAAACAACAGGTAAGTAATATTGTGCGATTTTTGTTTTACGTTAAGATATAAAAAGTTTGAACGAGCATATCCACTCCCGTGGCGGGCCCGTGAACCTGTCACATGCCTGTTGGGTGCTTGGTTGTAAGCAGACGTGTACGTAACGCGTTACTAGTAAACAGTTACTTCTACATAGTTACATTTTCGGTAACAAGTAACCTATTTAGTTAATTTTGAGAAAAGGAACGACTAATCTACTTACTTGGTGTTAAGGCCAAATAGAGAGTAACAGTCTTTCGTCACTTATGAGGAGTAACCTGTAAAACAACGTTTAAACAGCCTCGCTTTAATTCTAACCTGAGTATGCGTCTGTTGCGAGAAAGGAAGATAGGCAACACAAAAACAACTAACCAGTATGACAGTATTGCAACGTTGATCGCTGAACATGTCAGTCTAACTCTACAGCTGGGAATGTCCTTCATCCAGATAGCATAATAATGTACGTTGGTTGAACCTTCTAAAATCGTGTACAGACAGAGTGTAAACCCGAGGTTGCCAACCCATTGTCAACTTGGAACTTGAGAAGCAGAAATAACAAAAGAGCCAGAGAATCCCAGGTTCGCCATCTCTTTCTGAAGCACAACACTGCCGCTGAAGTGACCGCTTCAATAGAACGACTCTCCAGCGTCGCCAGAGATGTATTCTTCATAAAGCGGTGAAACATACCCGATGAAAACGTCGAGAAAACAGCAAACCATGAAACAAAACCAGTGGCGGTATATTGTCACAATAAAGAGAATAGTAACTCTCTACGCTCTCTACTTTTGAAAATCGGTAACGAGTAGCGTATTTAATTACTTTTTGAGCGAGCAACAAGTGGCGGTATTCAGTTACTTTTTCTGGGTAACGTGTACATGTCTGGTTTTACGCAAAAAATAGGGACTCTAATCCAAAATTTTTATAAACATTTACCCGACGTTTGGGAACCACTTCGGTCCTTTGTTCACCGGTGAGTGACGGTAGTAAGATGTTGCCGTAGCGTTGCGCTCGCTTCCGTCCGGGCGGGTTTACGTGTCGTGATCGAAGCGAAAGCGATGGCGAGGCCAAAAGGAGCAGACGACGGACTGCGAGCAGCTCTCGTTTCGGTTCATCGGGCGTCCGGAAGGTGTTAATGTTTTACCAAACAAAACTTGTGGTTAACGATAATAATCCTCGGAGAACGGTAACACGGGCGACAAAGGACAAACATAAATCTCCAAACAAAGCTAGGTGACTGGTGCGTGACTGAAAAAAATGAAAGACGTTTACAATTTTCTGTAATGCCGAATTACAGCACAGCTCTTGAGAGGGAGGAGGTAAGGGTACGGAGGATGTGGAAGGGGATACAACCTCTCTGTACCCTCCTCCCCTGCTCCCCTGTCATTTAACGGAAAATTTTCGGTAAATTTCCCGCTCTTGAGGAGGAGAAGCGGAGGGTACGGAGAAAAGGGTACCCCCCTCCTCTTTCTCCGCACCCTCTCCAAACAATCATCTCAAAAACGTTTTTCTGCCGTATATACTTTTCGGCATCCTGCGCTACGATTTTTTTTTTCTCTTTTTCTCTGTTTATATATATATATATATATATATATATATATATATATATATATATATATATATACCGGGTATTCATATCTAATTCGAACAGATTTATTTTAAAAAAATCCGTAAAAGATGCACTGATACGGTTTGTGCAGGTGAGTAACACGGCCAGGGGTACATTATGTGGGTGGCTAATCGTTGCGATAAGCCGGCTAATTAATTAAAAATCGGTACTTAACCTTTCAGTTAGTGGAAATAAACATATGGTTCCAATTGGAAACTTGGAGAGCGTCGTCGAAAACCACATAAATCAACTCATTTTAAAACGACTTGAAGCTCTTGGGAAACTCGGGGGCGCGCCAAAGTTACCACTTGTGAAGGAGCCGGAGGAAACTACCCACGCGCGACTTGACCACCACACGGCGGAAAGTAGACTCGCGCAACGGGACCGCCGCCACCCCTGAAGAGAGGAAGGAAAGGAAACTAGGCACGCAAGCGCATGGAACGACGACAAAGGGGGGCCGTGCGAGCGTAGCTATGAAGGATAGAGGAACTTTAAGACATGGTCGACGCGGGTCGCTCAGCGGCAAATCTTTGAGAAACCTTTGTTATCTACCTGAGAGTCTCCTGGTCTTGAAAATGGTGCCTACCGGTGCCTAATCTACTGAATACACCTATTGCTAAATTACCCTAGCATCAAGGAGAGTGCAGGAATCGTGTTCCACGCGCCGCATGTGCCGCCGTCTGCAGCATTAACTGTTCTAAAACCAGTCTTGGGTAAGTAACTTTTAAAAAGTAATTCATTACAGTTACAATTACTTTTAGAAAAAAAGTAGCGAAGTTACCGTTACAGTTGCCGCAACAAAAGAGTAACTCGTTACAGTTACAGTTACTTTTAAAAAGTAACGACGTTACTTTTCAGTTACTTTCCTATAACACGAAAAATTAGGAAAAACTAGAAAACGCCCCTCAAAAGTTTTATTGCAGAAAATGAAAAAGTAGGCTTTTTACTTCACATTGTAACTTAGCAGCAGTTGCTTCTCGAAATTAGTCTTTGAAAGTTTCCACGGCAGAGTAAGAAATCAAAATGCGAAACATGCGCAGTGCCCTCCGTGTGTATTGTTGTTTCACGGTTGATTCACCCGATTAAAAGCATTTGCACAGAAAAAAACAACCACATCATAGATAGTGCTTCAAAACACTAGGATGTAAGTGTTCAGTCACAAAGTACAAGCGGGTGCGTAAAGATAACTAGATATTTTTCCTCAAATCTACTCGGGGCTACATTCGGGTCGTGACTCGCGACAAAGAACGTATTCACGAGTTTGTGCAAGGCCAATTTGACACTCGAAATGTCGGAACAGACGATTTGGAAAGTGCAAGATGTAGATAAATAGTACTCGTTCAGTGATATATTATTCCTAAAAAGCTGAAAAGTAACGACAAAAGTAACGTCGTTACTTTCATCGTTACCTCAGAAAAAAGTAACTTGTTACAGTTACAAGTTACATTTTTAAAAAAATAACTCGTTACAGTTACAAGTTACCAAAAAGTAACGAAGTTACAGTAACGCGTTACTACCAAGACTGTCTAAAACAAAGCCTAAAACAAATGGCGTCTTGCACACGACTTCGTCAACGCTTTATTTGAGTTATTTAGTCCGAATCTTTTTTACGGGGAAGGCGTGCTCGCGCGGCGCGTGCTGCAGTGCCAGTGTAAAGTTTTTGTTGACGCACGTGAAAAATCCAAGGAACCCTAGCCATAGACAGCTCCGCTGTAAAATAGACCTATTGCTATATTACCCAAGCATCAGGAGAATGCAGAAATTGGTGTTCCACGTGCCGCACGTGCTAGCCTCAGCAGTAGTAAATTTTCTAAAGCAAAAACCTAAAACAAATGGAATCTGGCACGCGCGTTTGTCAACGCTTTATTTTAGTTATTACTTCGAACCTTTTTATACGGGGAAGGCGTGCGTGTGGGGCGTGTGGAACACCAATCCCTGCATTCTCCTTGATGCTAGGTGTATGGCAAGGTTGATGCTGACTACACCTGGTCCTGGTATAGACTCTTTTCACGAGGGCGCCGCCATCTTGAATTGCCTTCACTTCCAGTATGGGCGAAAACATTGTTTGGCCGTCGCCACGCCAGTATAAGACATTTAGGATATAAGCATACCCGTCACACGTTCTCTTTTTGCCATCGCTCTATTTGTTTTTTACTATTTACAGCTTGAAACGTTTTATTATTTTTTCGTCGCCCATACCACATACGCCTATTAGGTGGCTGGGGAGCAGTGTACACGAAAAAGGTGTATGGAAGCAGGGATATTTTTATTTCCAGTGGAGCACTCCGCTAATTGAACTAACCAGGATCTAAGCGTCAGTAGAGCAAATGGGTTTTAACAAGCTTCAGCAGTTCAGTCGCGCACCAGTGACCTAACTGGGTTTGGAGATTTGTGTTTGTACCTTGTCCCCCTTGTTCCCCTTCTCCACGTAATATTATCGTTATTTTTGTTCAGCTTGCTTGCACTTGTGCATTAATTGCATCATCATCATAACCTTAAAGTGCAGGCCGTTTACCCTTATTAGTGTTAGACTGGTGGCAGCTGTTAAAACCTGTTTGCCCCTACACTCTAAAAAAAGACTAGTCGTAATTTTTTAATACCTTTGGGGCATTCAAAAATTGTCCCATATATCACAACCCTCCCTCCCCCCCCCGCCCCCCCCCCCCCCCATAATTATACTAACGAGCCTATATGTAGTCACACAACTCGTAGTTTCGGCGACTACCCCAAAAGAAACATTGCGGCCGGCATCGGAGAAGCGAGCTTACGAGGAAGGCTCAGCAAGCCGCAGGTTTTTTCGCCGAAGTGATAGCACGGGGCTGGAATTTCTGGTTGATGTGTTTTATATGCACAAAAACGTTGCAATCATCTTTTCTCCCAGGAGCTGCACCGCACGTATTACGAGAAAAGACAACGGTGTGAGTGGCTGTATTGAACCATGGTTAAAAGCGCTAAAAAGACGTACACAAGATAGAACTGACAAACACGGGCGCTGAATCGCCGAGATTCCACGACAGCGCCTCTGTCGGCTGGCTCTCTATACGCACATTGTATAGCCACCGTGGCAGGTCAGATTTCGAATAAGCAGTCGTTAAAAACACTGGCATGCTGACTTTAATAAACACATCATTCATTTCACGTGAGGGACTACGAATCTCTCCAACACAATACTCATCGACAGCGGCAAGGAGAGCCGCGTCGCACTGACGCTGCTGACACTATCACTATAGCTTTCTGATTAATCAACGCCCCTGCTTACCTCTCCCGACGTTTGTTATCTACTCAAAGATGTGTGTGCGCGAACTCGCGCGAAGCCAGGCAAAGCACGCTGAACGCGCATTTGAAGCACTGCGCTATTCAGATTTATGGTTAGAGACGGGTCGAGCGATAAATTCGGTCTTCTTGATTGACCTATGGAGATACAAATCGAACGTTTCGACATTAAAAAATTGGGGGCGATTAGCGCCATCTTTCTAGAAAGAAAAAAGTTGCCATTGGTGAAATAGAAAATAGAAAGCTCAAGCGAGCCACCCCCACATGGTTGGAAAATTAGGCCGATATGTCATCGTTCAATATTACATGGGCAATCGTTACACAAATTGCACACGTGATCACAGGTAAGTGCATATAAGCAGCTACAACATAACATACACGCCAGAAGTACATCCTAGCTATATAACCTGACGCAAAAACCCGTCCGCACTATAAGCATTTCATAAGACACTCCACCTGCACGGTAGAGCCCCTCTGCCTTCCACACGCATCCGAACAGATTGTGCACATATTACTCGTACGTAATATATGTGGGCATTATTTTTAAAGGGGCCGTGTAGCGATATTCGCTAGGCATCATGTTTTCACTTTACACGAGCGTAGTGGCACTGCTGGTACACAAGTACGCTCGCACGTAACGCCACACCCGTACAAGAAACTGTTGCGGTGTCATTGCAAGAACAAAGGCGAGCGTAATATTTCAATCTCTTATTCGCAAAACATGATGGATGTAGCTGGGGGTCGCAGTATCCCCAAGCTACAATATTTCAATGCGGCTCATAGATTGGACCCGAGCATTGTGTGAGCACTCTATTTGGGCTCGTGATAATCAATAGCTCGACAAGCATTCGGGTAGTGGCAGGTGAGGTAGACTTACGACTATTAACTTTTAGAAGTATAATCCATCTGTGATCTGACCAAGTAGAGTGAACTCATAAAACTTGTTTTCGGGTCTGTGGCACATCTTGCTTTTTGGCAGACATTGATTTCATTTGACATGCCGACATATCAGATGTCTAGGCCTATTCCGTTGGCAAAGTTCAGTCGCGATAAAGGACTTCCAAGAGACTCGAATGTGAGCTCCCTATTAGAGGAGAGGCAGCAGATCAGCTTTGAAAAAAATTATCTCTTTCTTAAGCACGTTTTCGTCTTTTGAGTCGCAGCAATCTTGAAGCTTTCGGGCGCCGTTGGCGGTCTGTGGCAAACATCAGCCTGTACTTCAGCTCATGCTGCTTGCAGAGCCCCGTCGGTTCGCTGTATTTTTTTTATAGCGTGGTACATGATTTACTAAAGGTAGGAATTTGCTTTCTAAAACTGAATCAAGCAAAGATGCGCATGTGCTCCGGGAATTACGCGAATACAATAAGTCTACCTCACCTGCAGACGACTATCGCGCACTCCGCACTTATTGTTTTCATTGACGGCTCTTGGATTCTTCACGATACTTGTTTGAACGTAACAAAGCTTGTCTTTGTTACGTTCAAGCCGCAGGTAGTCTCAGATTTTAGTAATTTCCACCCAAGGCTGCAGCTTGATCTCGGACGAGACCCTGCGGCTGTAGAGGGAAAGGATCCACGCTGAAGTTTATCGCCTTCTCCTCGTAGGGTGCGTGTTCCCGTCCTTTGTCCCCATTAAGGGCCCAGCGGAAGAGAACACCTTGCCGAAGACAACATGGTAACGTTGCCACAACTATACACTGCACCGTACCACCTCAACTGCATAGAGCGTCCATCGCTGTCGCTTGTGCGTGGTTTCAGCGGAAGAATCGCTGGGCAGTAGGGAGTACCGGTGCGACTGTCTGCTTTCGCGGACGCAAAGATAGCACTCTTTATGGAATGAACCGCTACCGAGCCGCACGTGAATACTGGAAAACGTTCTGCTTGATTCATAGGCTATAATGTAAGCAGCATTACAGCTGCTGGTTTTGTTGGCACAGTCAGTCAAGTAAGGAAGTTTACAAAACACTTCTACCCGTAAATAAAATTAATGCACAGGCATATTAGTTTTTGTTCTTCAAGATACTTACTGTTACCCACTTTCGGGCATTCCTTGTAGGCTTCAAAAATTTACCTTGCCTTTCGTTTTGATTTTGCCTTCATAGAAAAAAGCTTATACAGGGCCTCGGTGCTCCCCGAGTAAGTCTGCAGAGCCTTTCTTGGGCATCTTTTCCTATCTGGTGTTGGAACTCCTGCCGAATCTATAATAATAAATTTTGTTCAACTTATTTAAATTATGGCATGAAAATCATCATAAAATTGTAAATAAAGATATTTGTTTGATAACATAAAAATGATAATTGTAGGCTATTCGTGCATTTTGCTCTCGGAGATGCACCAAGCTTTACCTAAAATGCATATTTTAGTACCGTTATTCCTAATATAATGTACCAGCAGAAGTGCGCACAAGGTAAGGGCGAGGTGGTAGAAGCAGCATAAAGCTTCGACGCACAATAGAGATTGGGTTACTAGTGAATCGAAAAAGCCTGAGAACTAGGGAAAAAAAGCATTTGAAACCTAAGACGAAACACGCCTGAATACTAAAACGAAAGACATAACCCCACGAAAAAAAGATTCGTTTCGAGCAATCCAACACAAATGTTTGGAGGAAAACAGAATAGGAGAAGACCAAATTATGCAGCTAGTCAAAATCATTGATTGGCCGAATGATCAATGAGCGGCTGCAACTGGCCAACTCGGCAACCTTCTCAAGAAACTCGATTAATTTGCGGGAAAGACATATGAGAGGTTTTCGTACGACCGTTTTAACGTACAGCCGGTTGAACGAACATTCACGCTGGGTTGTTGTCTGTCGTACAACCATCACAAAACTCCGACCACATATCAAATATGATCTATGAGATGGCCCAAATGAGCCAATAAAGTTGAATCATTATATCCCGAGACAGGGAAATACTGAACGACACGGATATAATCTCAGATATTTGTGTACGTTCGTCCTGTGCGGCATCAGTCGTGGCGTTCAGGCTTCATACGCTACTGCTCTTCAAAGCATAAATATGGGGTATGACAGGCGTGCGAGGTCGGCGGAAACGCAAAGGCCCATAAAACTGATCAGCACGCATAACTGATTTATCAGGAGTTAAATGAGAGCCCGCTTTTTACTGAATAAAACTGCACAATAAAGAGAAAAGTTCTGGCAAAGATTCAAGTCATCTGACGTTCGTGTGTCCGTGTGTAACTTCCGGTACATTTCAAAAGAAATGTGATTAAATTTCTCGAGAATGCTAACCCTAGGGCAGTAACTGCCAGCTGCGCTGTCAGCTGTTTACTGCTGGATAGGAGAAAAACCCGTGACAGAGGCAAAAAAAAAAAAAACACGATACATTTTACTTTTGTTTTTGGTTTTAGTAAGTGCCTATTAAGTTTGCCTGCACTCTTTGGCAATGTATGTTTTCTAGTTGAGGAGAACTGAGCCGCCCGCTGATCTTGACCGTTTTAAATTTGAATTAACTATCCAACCCAAACAAAAAAAAAACAAGTTTCAAGTACTTTTGTGTTATTTGAAGTGACCGTTACAATTGCGAGACTGCATGCACTTGAATATTTCATTGAAAAGTTGATAGAACGTGACTGGACCCCTCTCGTCGCCTGCCCACTGCCAACAGGGTATACGTCATGATCAATGGCTCGAGCCCAGTGTGTAGTTAAGTAAGCCTGTAGGGTAGTTACAGCCGTCAAAACGCATGTTGACTAGCGGGGTACTCCTTTTTCTTAGAATGTAGGGTCCCGAGCGAGGTGAGCAATGAAGACAGCGTCCATCTGGTAAACGCCATTTTCTCGGCAGGTCAGAGCTGTACGGCCATCTTGCGGGCTGACTATATTCCATTCAACCTTAAGCTGAGACTGGGGTGGAAGCTACGTCCTCTTTCGATCAGTCATACATCTCTTTCGCCATGTGATGACGCTCCCGCTTATACCCACGTGCAGAGAATCGGGTCAGGTGATGAAAGCAAGGCGGTTGATCGGTCCGGCGTGCTCGTAATTCCTACTGCAGTTTTAGCTTAGGGGTAAACGGAGTATAGGGCAGCATGTCTCCAACGCAACGAAAGTTCTTAGAGTCCAAAACCGGGTACCGCAGTGCGTTCGGCCAGAGAAAATATCAGACAGATTGAAAGGTCACCTCTAAAGGGGAAACGTGTAAACTGAACGATCACGAGCGTTGGAACACTGTGAAACCCTCAGGGGCTTATTTACAGCTATGAAAAGACGGAAGGATCAGAAGTGTTTGAATACTGCAAAGAACCTCAGGAGCCCATTTACTGCCCTAAAACAACTGAAGCAGAATGATCGCAAGACCGTCGTGACAAACCGCAGCTGTGCTTATTTTCTGCGCTGGAAAGAGTTCGAGAGGCAAGGCGTTTGAAGGAGCAACATAAAAAAACAATATAAAAATACAAAATGAAACGCAAAAATGTCTGAAGAAAAGAAACGCAATGGCTCAATCTGCCTATTCAAATTCGAATGCCACAAAGGCTAGAAAAACTGCGAGAAGAGCCGGTTCTCAATCTCATGCAGTATGGGACGCGGAGCTAGATCGTTTGTTATTATGACCTCCAAAACACAGTGTTGCTGCTCCTGCTGACAAAATATTTATTCCGCCAATTTACACTGGAAGTGCATAACTCACTGTGATCTTGGGGCATCTTGGATGATTACAAAAGCTAAACAACATACTTTATAGTCTCTTCGTAGTTATCTAAGGCACTGATATCATTTACGACTGCCGGCACGTGAGTATCGGATTCGAAAGTGAACCTCCCCCCCCCCCCTTTCCCCTGTCGTCACCTGCCAAAAAGGTGTCGTTCTACAGCGGTTTGTGGTCGTCACCGTTGTCACGTTGCCCAAAGGCTAGGCACTCGCCTTTTGGGGTAGTCAAAGCCTCCAAAACGTCATTTGGACGACCTAGGGTAGTCATTTTTTCTTAGAGTGTACTGATGTCTAACTCCTGATTGGATCGGTTGGTAGAACGCTCCGCTCTCAATCCATATCAGGACCAGGTGGATTTTATCAGTCGTGCAACAGTCACCTAGTTGCGTTTAGAGGTTTGTGTCTGACCTATGTCCGACTTGTTTCCCTTCTCGAGGCATTAATATTGTTATCCTTGTTCAGCTCGCTTGCACCAGTGCATGAACTGCATTATTATCAAAATTTAAGGAGCGGACACGGTGCGAGGTGCATCAGTTGTGAGCGCCGGTGTAGTGCGCTCTCTTCGTCCGGTAGGCTTTCTGAGAGCAACGCGAAATCAAGACTGGCAAGATGTGTGGGACCTTGATGGGCGGACGGTGGACCCGGATGAGCGGACAAGTCGAGCCGCTGAGCAGCTTGAGCAAAAGTGTCTGGCGTTGCCGAGACCGAAATGGGCCTTTGCAGCATGAATGGCTGCAAAAACATTCCTCGAGGAGTTCCGTTTCACCGGCATGCCTTCTGACGGATTAAATCCTGAACATTCGAAGGAACGTGAACTTATATTCGAATTTCTTAGATTTGGAAGGACCAACGAGGTGTGCAAACTATAGATTTCGGCCCTTCGTTACAACAGTCAAGGACTTCATCTAAGTGGAGTTTCTTTCGCTTCACTTGAGAGTCGTCTCAGATATGCGTGTGCCCCTGCCAGGTCAAATTGAGTTGGTCCAATGTTGGTCGCAATACATATTATTAACACCCTAGTCAAACAGCCGCATCGTTCAATGTTCGTTGCGATAGACACCATAACCACCCTCAAAGGTGTTGTGAAGTTGGGGGCCCTCCACAAATCCTCTCGCGCGAACATGCACAAAATAATAGCAATAAAAATTCGTAAGTATCTAATTTTCTATTGATGCAAAACACATTTATCAAGTGACTGGAGTTAGATACATCGTTATAAGTTTGATATCCACTTGCACGATGGTAACGGAGTGTAAAAACATGATTTGTTGAGATGTATTGTTGCTAGCACGACCAAATAAAAGGCCGCAAGCACAGTCAGCTGCCGCCGTAATGAACAGAACCACGATAGAACCTGGTACCACTCAGTTCTCACACAGCAACTATTTACCATTCAAGGCTAACGTGTGGTTTATATCTAGCTTGGGAAAGCTGTGGTACTGGCGTAGTGCCCTTTTATTTTAATTTCCTTAGAAAACAAAGACGCTTCCTCCGCTCCTTTCATGCTGCACCATCTCACGGGGTTTGTCGGGATTGGGAGCGAATCTTCGACAGGCTTGCTCCTTGGCGAGGCAGTACCGTTCTGTCGCCTCTCTCCTCTTCCGCCGTGGCCATTGCGCCTACGAAGCAGACGGCTGCAGAGCGTATGCAAGCTTAACGGGAATGAAAGGAACGGCGGATGATATTTTCTAATCTTCACACCTGAGCATAACTTTCCCCAGCGAGCGAACGGCCACAGATATCATGCGGAAGCACGACATACTTAAAACAGAGCTAACGGATGTGCCCACACATCAATATGTGGATACAGAAAATTCTGAATGAATGGACGAATATGGCTGAACCGCCTGCATCAGGTTGCGTCTACCATCACCTAGCTCGACTCCACGCTCGACGCGCGGAGAGCGACGGGTTAGCAGAAGAGATCGGTCCAATTATCTCTGTTGTTTTTGTCAGTGCGTTAGCATTACTACCCACATGACAGGGAAAAGCTGACGCCGTCCGCCTGCGGAGAAAAAACAATGAAAAGGGAAGCGCCGCGTAGGAAGGAGGAGAGTAGTGAAGGACAAATGCGAGAGGAGTGGACGACACGGAGCGGAAGCCAATGCGCGCGGATGCTGGGGCGACTTTGAACTTGCAGGTGTGCGGGCCGCGTATGCCTTGGTTTGTGCTACAAAATGGTGTGTGGACCAAAAACTAGCGCTGGTCCAAGTAAACGGCAAAGAAGACGGAATAATTGTGAACGAATGAAACGGGATGCCGAAACCGGTGAACAGCGGAAGCAGCGTCAGCGCGGCGGATGCCGCTGCTAGCGTGTCCTAGGCGGGTGAACGAGACAGAGGAGCAAAAGAAGCGCCTAGCTCTGCTGACCGAAATGCGGACAGCCGAGCTGAACACCGAGCTTCTCAGAACTCAAAAGGAGGACGCGATACTCCGGTACCAGAGCTACTCCGTAACCGACGTGAACAACTTCAAGAAACAGCATGTACTCCCCTCTACCCGTTCAGGTTCGAGGTAGGCCTTCTAGATGGCAACAAATAATTACAGGACTATCCCTCGATGGATCCTTAGGTAATCTGTTAGAATGACCCAGTCTCAGGTTTACAGGACTATCCCTCGATGGATCCTTAGGTAATCTGTTAGAATGACCCAGTCTCAGGTTTACAATCATGTTCAGCGCTACGTACACTGGGTAAGATGGCCGTTTCTGGATTGCGGGGACGCTACGCGGAATTACAGTAGCGGAACCACGCGGAACTGTATCGACGTTTTCGACGTTATGGAAATCGCAGGAACTGTGTCCAAGGCAGGCAGGTTTTCCTGCCGGCTGCCTGGGTGCCTTCCGTGCTGAGTTCGGTTCTGTTTTCCCGTGCCGAGTGCCAACCGGCGTTCAACGTGGTTCTGTATTTCTGCGTGTCAGCAACATAGCAGCAACATCGTGATGGCAGTGTTGTGCGTAGTGAACAGAAGACTGGAATTATCGCCGATGTGACCGTGTGTTCGCGTATCAGTGGTGTAACAACAAGATGAGATGACGTAAACTGTCGGGCATTGATGCCGCTGGTCGGGCCGTGATCGGAGGGGCGGGGTGTCGCAGGTTGACATTCCCCTTTACATTAAAGAGTTTAAGACCACTTGAGAAATTAGGTGCAGTCGATCGACGTGCGGATAATCATGTTGGAACGCTGGTCTGAACGGTAAGCTCCTATCGTACAGTGGCCAATGTGACTGTCGGTCCCCGAGAGCGATTGCGCTCTGGTGAAAAGACTGAACAGTACGAAATAATGACGGAAAGTACTATATTTACAATAAAATTTTAGCATAAAAAAGGTAAAATCGAAAAAAAGCTATCCTTTATTTTGCTGTTTAAATATACTACGGTTCCTGGAGAAACTGCCCTCCAAGTGGCGCGCTGGGATGAGCGCTAGACGTTTTCGAGCTCGCCACGGGGTAGCTCCGTACACTTAACACCTGCCGCAAGTCGCGGCTTTGACTGCATTCAAGTTGATCGAAAAGCGATCTCTCTGCCCGTGAAGCATCACTTCCAGCTGAGTGAATATCCGCTCTACACAGATTAATTCAAGACGGCAATTGCAGCCGTGCGCGAACAGCACAAATAGAAAAACAAACACTACAATAGAAATACTGGCTAGGAAGTGCCGTGCGGGGAAACAAACCCAGGCTTGGAACCGCATTGGAGCGGCTCGATTTATTGGCTTTCAAATAATTACGGCATGATCGAGCGTTTTCTTTTTAATAAGAGATTCATCCCCTGAGCCATTAAAAATACTCTCAGATGTATGACATTGCTGGAAAAAAATCAACATGCTGGGAATATTTTTTATTGCTTAGGGAGTCACCGAAAAATTCCGTACGTTCAAAACGACCAGTATAAAAGACGGAAACGCAGAGCTCGGGAGTAGTGATCGGGTTAGTGTGCTGTTGTATTGCTGTTTGTATGCTGTTGTATTGATGTTTGTATGTATGTGTATGCGCTCTATGTATGTTCAGCTGATGCTTGTACCGTAGAACGCGTAATGTGTCTACCTGTGTGAAATAGAGGGTCCCGAAGCGCAATGGTGGCGTCAGAAAATAAAATATTTTTTGTAGAACATGAATTGGGCGGTAACTAGCGCCACCTAGCCTAGCTACTTGCGATCAATCTGCTTGACCCTGCCATCTGGTGGCAAGCGATTTAACCTCCTTTTACGCTACGCGGCTACGCCATAATTTCGTGTTACCGTGCTGAAACGAGCCAAGAGGCTGCTTCGGATTTGCTTTTTTGAGAGCGGCTTTTGGTTTTGCGGGCGAATGGTTTACCACTCCTTCGTGATGTGCGGTTGACGCAACGGTTGACGAAGGAATTGTGGCTCGAGGAATAGCAAAGGTAAGACAAAGTGCGCGAACTGGGTGCCGGTTGTCTCCGTTTAACATCGCAGTGCTGACGATGAGACGACTGAGTGACTGCATGCTTTCGAAACGTAAGTTTCTTTACCTGCAGGGGGAAGCCGGCTTCGGAAATAAATACAGTTCGCGGAAAGCTCGTGTTACGTTTTTATTTGCTGCTCCTCTCGCTCCGTACAATAGACTTCGTGTTCTCGTTAAGCCTTATTGAGCTCGATTTGCTCGATTCGTGGCCGCCATATTGAGATGCAGGCGACGGAGGAACTTTTGCTCCCCTGCTTTAGGGACGAAAGTTTCTCCCTTTCCGTAGGAACATATGTGTCAAGAGCGTTCCTCCCTTTAGGGAGGACTATGCCGACCCTTTTTTTCTGCGAAGTGCAGGAAAGAAAAAAAAGCAGCATGTCGCTACTTGACGAAGCCCCCGCCCCCCTCTCCCCTTTACATCCGCAGAAGAAACACAACATATGAGTGAAAGAACAATTTAACATATATAAAGACAGGTAATTGAGTGCTTACAGAGGACAGTGGTGTTACAATATATACAGTGCGAAGGGTTAAACAAGGTAAACATAATTCCAGAGTGGCACACGCTTGCTCCGAGAGTTTAGTAATGAGCACACTACAATGCACATTGACTTTCAAAAATATATACGCAACCGCCTCTGCACCTTCAAAACATGACAACACCTATTCAATAGATCCCTCAAATACGTCACGAATTTCCTTTTTTGCTTGTGTTTGCCACAGGAATTCCCTTTGCTTCAAGGTTTTTTATGGGCGCAACTCAAAACTTGAGTACTACAGGCCTATGAGCCTATCATCGACCCGGGGGTATGTAATCATCTTTGCGAGACGTCCATTAAAGAAGCCAGGCTAGAGCCGTACAGCGCTAACTAAATTGCTCATTTACAACCAAGAGACCAGTCGCCTCCTTTGGGTGGCTGACTGACTTCACACACCGAAATGTTGTGAGATCTACTAATCGCTAAACACTAACACTAGGTCAAGCTGTGCTGAACCAGGGGATGTCCAAAAATGAAAAAAAATCAATATTTTTTGTCGAACATAAAACTAAGTGTAATTGACGACTCCTGAACATTATATGTCGGAGGATTTCTTATCAACCTTTCCTCGAGAAATCGACTAAGAACTTTGTTTATTTTGATTTGCTGAAGGACAAGTCTGAGAAGGCGTCAGCGCCTCACCAGACTTTCCTGATGTTAATAGCATATCATGTGCCTGGTAAATTGTTCGGAAATCTACTTGTACCCATAGAGGCTGCTTTTGATTTCATCAAGCAGCTAGAATCTCACTTCCTTGCCATTGAGAGAGTGTAGCACAGGTTCCAAATGTGTGTGCTATTTTTGTTGCAACACTGTCGGGTGACGGTTCTTTCCGTATCTGTTCCGAGGAGTGTCAGAAAAGGTTTTTAAGATATTTTGCCGAGTGCTTCTCTGTTGCCATACTCATTTCGTTAACAGGAACCTAGATAACGTATGTTTCCAGTCTGCTGTTTCTGGAAGACAATTAGAAAAATTCAAAGGGTAATGTCTTTTAGTTTTTTATGTGAAGTTATGTATACACAACTAGGAGGTATTTTATTTTAACAGTGCAGTTTTGGTCTCTATAAATTTGCCTGTACCGGGTTTAATCTCCAATGTATGGTTTGATGTTTTCTGTTTTAACCAATACAAATTCTTAAAGTATGCCGATTTCATGTATCAAAACTAAAGTGGAAACTGTACAATGGCATTATGGTACACCTCGCTAGCTGGTGACCTTTAGGAGGTTGGAGAGGAAAGATACTCTTATCCTGTGACCTGTGACTTTTTTACACTTTCTGATCAAGATTCGCATTGTTTGAGCTTCGCAAAATTATCATGTTACATGTTCTTGGTTGGCAAATAATCATCACGGACGTTTTCCCGGATATCATTGTCCCAATCAGTATGTTGTAAATGTTTCGATATGTTAATCGCTATCTTAGGAGACATCTGTCGCCAGAACTGATTCATCTGTACATAATTGAGCTAAAAACAAATTTGTTTGAATCACTACCTGTTTTACTTATAATATTCCATAAGCCAAGATTTTAGAGCGCAGCTCTTAGGCGCCCGTTTCAGAGCTTGAACGGCGTCGCCGTCGCCGTCGGGGTAACCGCGCGGTGCATTATGGGACGCGTGACGTCACTGGTGACGTCACTGATGACGTCATCAGTGACGATGACGTCACGTGACGTTAGACGTGACGTCATCATGATGACGACATCGTCATGTCACTGATGACGTCATCGTCATTGTCACTGATGGCGTCATCAGTAACGTCACGCAGTGACGTCATTAACGGAAAAATTTCCCGCTAAATCTAGCGGAAAAATTTCCCCGCTAAATCTAGCGGAAAACATTTCCCCGCTAAATTTAGCGGAAAAAATTTCCCGCTTAATTTAGCGGAAAAAATTTCCCCGCTAAATCTAGTAGAAAAAATTCCCCGCTAAAGTTAGGGAAAAAATTGCCCCGCTAAATTCCCGCCAAATTTACACGCGATGCTCTCACCAAAGATGTGCATTTTCTGCGACTTGCGTTAAGCACACGTCGATCCACACCCATGTTAGTAGTGGGGACTTTCCACCTTCTCCCCTCAGTACCCTTCCCTCCTCCTCCTCAAGAGCTGCGCTCTAATTCGGCGTTACAGGGGATTGTAAACGTATTTCCTTTTTTTTTCTTGGATAATTTTAGCCAATGGTTTACCGCAGCAAAATGTACTTTTTGTGGTGTGATGTCGGCTGATTTTTCATTTCACAGAGTATACAATTTTTAACTTTAGAACTGCATTTATAGGTAGTAAATACATGTAAATACAGTAAATATTCCAGCCAAAATCGCGACTAAAATATCAGGAGGCCGCGTTTGCATGCCCATGAGCAAAATCGCTGAAATTCAGGAAACCGAAACTACTTATACCGGAACCGGAAAGAAACCTACCTTTTGAACTTTTAATACCGCCGCCAAGTGCGCTGAGTGTTATCTGGGCCACTGCAGAGTTCATCAGCGCTTTGCAGCCACTTACGCTGGCGTATTAATGGCCCGGTTCACTACTGGTTGCGTTTGACTGCGTTTGACTGCGTTGCGGTAGCGAGACATGCCAGGACATCCCTGCTTCTTATATCGCGTGCTAAGAAAGATTCCTTGAATTGGATTCCACGCTTCGCACTGAGCAGCACAGATGTGCCAGTGACTCGCTTTCGGTTTCCACGCCGCAACGCGAGTCAAGCGCACTCAAACGCGAGTGTCTGAACCGGCACTTTACTCTATGGCCACAATGCGTCATACAAGGAACGGTCTGCAGCATGCAGGTTCGAACGCGGTTCACCGCGAAATCCGTGCTCGAATTCTGGATGGCAATGAGTTCAAGGAGAGACTTGGCATGCGCCACTCGAACCACGGATGTTACGGTGACTCGCTAACCGGGTTTGGCGTTTTCCCAAAGGGAGTGTGTGTGGCGTTTCCCAAGGGTAATGCCCTAACTAACACATTCCCTAAAAATTCACCCATGGATCTTCCTTGAAATATTTTTTATAATGTGTTATAATATGGCCACAACTAGACTTGGCAAGTAATACGTTCGCATAAAACGAATTACTTGTAATCTGTTACTTTTAAGTAATTTTGTAATTGCCACGTAACTTTTTGCGACAGTAATGTGTAATGTAATTTCTTTACAAAATATTGGTAAAGATAACTTTTTTACTCGTTACTTTTTTAAAAAATATGAACATAATAAAGAAACTGAGCAATACGAGCAGGTAATTCAGAGGCGTAGAGAGAGCATGTTCAACAAATTTAAATAAAAAACCATAGTGAAAAGAAGAATTACCTAAAAAAATATTTTTCGTTTGACCGTGTACCAGAACCACTAGAAAGACGTGAAAATACTATGTGAAAAATAAAGACCACGAACACAATGCCGAGTAGACTTAGCTTCTTTCCATCGCCATCCATCGCATCTTTTCTTCTGAAAAACCTCGTCATGTATGATTGTTTTTGACTTTTACATCATTTCAAAGACCAGTTTTCAATGGGAGCTTTCTGTAGGTCGGTTCCTTACCTACGCATCGCTTAGGAGGTAGATGCTGCTACGGAGCATGCGCACCGCTAAGCTTTGTCTGTACAATTCCAGGGATCATTTCCGGTCGCTGTAAGATAGCGGGATGGCGGTTGTGGTAGCAGCTGTCGCTGCCTTGTCAACTTACAGGTGGACCTGTACCTACAATCTTTCAATCAAGTAAAATATTTTA
>JAZHYW010052568.1:0-13017 GCA_037355805.1 Ixodes ricinus
GCCTTAAAGGGGTACGGAAACATAAATTGAAATATTCAAATTTCGTTCGGAAATGAGTCAAGCATGATGGATAATAACCGTAAATGATAATCGCACGTTTGTATTTTGAACGACTGGCTATATTTTTCGTTCCAAACGGTGCACTCGAGCAAGCGCCCGAAGAGAAGCGAACGGAGAGCGCGATGCGTCATGGGATATCCGGCGCAAACAAAAACAGAAAGAAAAGATTCCCCGCATTCGTGACGTAGCAAGGCTGGCGTGGTTATGAGCTTCACCCTTGGTGGCGTTGTCAGCGTTGTGGTGGTGTCAATAGCGTCAGCGCGTTACAACCGAGCCGTTCGAAGTACCCGTGGGGTGACGAGCGTGTGGCTGGCCCAAGGAGCACGTAGCTTCCACAGCACTGTCAGCTTAGGGGTGAACGGGGTGGGAAAAGCAACGTTTGTCCGAGTTTTGAGCGACGGGCTAATCTTCTAGAGGGAGGATGGCTGTATCCGGGTGCACAAACGAGGGTCCGAGAAAGAGGGGAGTCCTCCCTTTCTGTCTTCTTGGACTGTTTGGTTCAATGCGCGACTTGTGAGTTGAGGAGGAAAGCTAAGAAGGAAAATGTTGAAATGCCAAAGAGCGGCGCTGCTCCGAAGGAATCTGCTACGTCACGACTACGTAGCAGATTCCACAACGTTGCTAGACCACCTCCCAAATATGCTCCGCATGCATCCACCAGGTGCACATTGAAAGATCGTTTATTTAGCTTTAAAATTAGTTTTCTTGTGCCTTTCAACGGAAGACTGGTGTTTTTGAGGTTAGGGTGCAACATGCAACACATTAAAGCAAGAAAATGAGCGCTGGAATTTCGTTTCACTACCCCTTCAAGTGTCTCGGCCGAAGTTTGTTCATGCGGTATCAAAATATTTCTTCAAACCTTCGATACTTTGAATTTATATGCATGTCTCGTATGTTCAAAGGAGGCATCTACAGCTATCTGAACTATTATCGCAGGAGACAAAGTCTAGAAGGCGTAAATCATTGATTGGGGCTGCAGTGCGAGTGTTGAGTCACCCACTACATTACATCTACTTTGCTTTTCAATTTTTGTTTTTTTCTTCGCTCCTTATTTTGAATAACGTCTTTTAATTAATGTTTTTAGCTCAAAATTTAGTGTAATTGTGTACCTTGGTTCACCACTTATAAGGATTGCTTAAATGTTGTCCTTTAAAAGCACATAAATTTGTGATGGATATGTGTTTGTATTTTGACTTGTGTACGATTCTCCGGTGGTCACGTAATAAAACAAAACTAGTGATGGGCAGTGAATCTGCCCATAACACCAAAAAGCAATTTGGAAGCTTTAGACAAAAAGTGCAATGGCTGCTTGATCCCTAACCCCAGCAAGGGGTAAACGCAAATCAATTTAGAAGGTCACAGATGAGCACATCTGATATAATAGATCCGGTGATTAACATACATTTTTTTTAAATGAGCACCTCACTGTACTGTTTATAAGAAGGGCCATTAGACCATAGATATATAAAGATTGAAAAACTGTACGGCAAATTCTGTATACATCGCTAAATTATTTTCTATTTTGTTGCGCAAACTTTCGCGAAGCTGCAGAGGTAAGGAACTTCTGGAAAATTACAAACAAAATACCAAACTGCGATGAGTTACTAGAGGTAGATGAAAATAAACTTTTCAAGATATAAAAATATGAAATAAAGAACAACTTTGGTTCCGGAAAGCGGAGCATTAAGAAGAAGGAAGAAGAGAACAACTACTAAGTCTTGGCAAAGGGGAAAAAGCAATAAAAAAAAACAAGAAGCAAATATTCTAGCTTGGTTAAAGGACATTAAGGTTAATCGTACAAAAGTCCCACTATGGACCTTTGCACAAAGAGCTCTCTGGACGCCGCCATTTTGCGAATCGAGCAACTCCTATCAGCCAGAAATATCTGCCACCCACCTGAGCTGTAGAAACCCTGGTCAGCGTGCCTCCCCACTTGCATTATGCATTCGGAGTTCACCGGCTTTTTTTTTTAAGTTTCTTTCTACTTTATTTGCCTGTTTAGGATGCTTACCCTTTGCGTGTTATCTTCATCTATGAGAACAAAGGAATACCAGGGCTCGTAGCCTGCTCGGCCTCCGCAGGAAACGAACGAAGCGAGTGAACGTCAAGCAGCCCGCGACGCAGGCATTTCGACGTTCTCGGAAGGTTATTTCCGTTAAGATAATCTCCGTGACAGCCTTCCTGGCTATGTTTCTTGTCTTCGCGAAAAATAGCTGATACGGTCGGGTTGTGGTGTGGGGACGGAATAGACAGGGGGCTCTGGGAATAGACACGTTCGCTCATTTGCTTTGAAGCTGTGCAGAAAAGCAGCCCTAGCTCTTCTACATGTGCCCCAAAACACGCCGGATTCCGTTCTAACGTCGTGGAGTGACTTTCGTCGACACTGTATGTCGGATATTTTGTGTTATTGGGGACCTTTCCACATTCCTATTTTGATAACACGGCACCGTGGGGTACGTACAATATATGTTGTTCGATTGACGAGACTCGTTGAATTTCATGTTGTGGGCGGGGAATATCCATGCAGATTGCCTATCCGGTGTGGTCAAATATTTTCGACGGCTAAGACCTTTGAAGATTGACATTACTGAGTGTATGGTGCCGTAAAAAGATCAACATAATATGAAACAAACATTCCAGTTGCATTTGTTCTGTCGCACACAGACTCACCAAAACAGCTTTCATTTCTTTGTTTTTGTTCTCAAAAATAGTACAATGCATTCTTAAAAACCCCGAGAAATTCTATTCGCCATAAAACACACAAAAAAAATAGAACGCGGCAATGTAGCCTCCACCAGCGTCCGGAAGTGCGCCTACGCAGGCTGCCAAAGCCAGCTGACCAGAAACCCCACAGCCCAGCGCAGTCGGACAACACTGGCGTACCCTCTCAAAACCAGGGACGCGCGCTGCAAATCGCTTCGTTCGAGACTGCCGCTGGAAAGGTCTGCATTCGACGCTCTCTAACCCACTATAATCAAGGGCAGCTTAAGAAACGCAGGGCGTCGCTAGTTCCGTGCATCTCATTATCGCTCCAAATAAGACTGCGCTATTGGCCAATAGGAGCACCGAAAAGAACATATGACGAAGCAAAGCCATGAACACGATAAGTCACGCCCTGCATTGTTTAAGTTGTCAGTGACTAAACTATACTCGTTTTCACATCAAGAACCGAAGTAGAAAAAGTACGGCTTCTTACTACTTTCCTTCTTTATGCTGAGAATTGAGATGTATATTGGTGCATTTTAGGTTAGATATATGTTGCCTTATCAAGACATACACGTTTCGAACTCCACGAAACATCGCTTCTGCCTCTGATGACCAAATCTTGCAAAAACTACTTCGCGCGGCGTATGAACATAAAGCAAAACTTTCTTTTTTTCTTGAGGTGAAAAAGGGTATAGGCGCATAGGACTGTTTTGCATAAAACATGTGGCTTAGAATAACCTTGTCAACACCACTCGTGCTTCTCGTCCCAAGGGATTACCACCCATCTGGACCACTCAAAGTGGCAACGGGACGAAGCATATCCTGTCCCACGAGCAGGTAGAACACCAGGCAGTGCACGAGTAGCTTTGCACCCGACCGAAATATAGGTTCTGTCAAAATTTTCTCGCTTATTAAGCGCTGGAATATCTGCATCGAGTGGACTGGAGACCGTTAAAAACTGATAAATAAATTTACAGTAAAAAATAATTGAAGGTTTTCGTTTGACTCACCCTCGAATATAAAATGGTCAGGTGCTTGTCCCTGATTTAAGATGTGAACAGGTTTTGCTTCATCGTGTTTTCTCTCTCCTCGCACACGTAAAACGTTTCCCGAAAAAAAAACGGGGGGGGGGGGGATCACGCACGAACTGCGGAGAAAATAAAAATCAGGTAACTCACGCAACCCGTAATGTGAAGCAATGTGACGGCTGAGATGTAACGTCGGAGCCGCTGAGCTTTATTTCCGAGCAGACGGACTGAATGAACGGTGAAGGTGCGAACGCGCATCACAGAGTCCGCATAAGAAGTTTCGTGTTAAACCGAGTAACACACCGGATGAAAATTCCATAGCGTTTTGAACTTATCAGGGTGTATTAGGTAGAAAGCGTTTTGTGAACTTGTTACAGAATTTTATCGAAACACAAACTAAGTCTGCCTTCTGGTAATTGAAGGCCAATTTGAAAATCGCTCGCGCAAGTTTCAAATCCAGGGTACGACGAAACTATATGTGTATGCATGAATCGCTTCCTGTCGTTGGTACTGCTCCGGAACGTATTCTGCAGTGTTTAAGGACACAAACTAGCACTGTATTGTGGTCACTGAAGAACACTTCCAAAATCGCGCGCTTGAGTTTCGAGCGTGTAGCTGCACCTAATATTACGCCCGTCGTTTCGCCGGCTTGACGCCCATCTCGCTTTATTGGTTTTATCGCCCGGAGAGAATTTCTGGCATAATTGCGAAAACGCTTAGTTTTTATTGTTTCTATTATCAGCACTCATGTTTATGTTTCTACGTGCCATGATGGTGTCACGCGGAGACGTATTGTCACGTGACGTCTGAACATCACGTGTCGTCACAGTGTCCCGTGACGCCATGACATCATGTGGCTCAAGGTGTCCCCTTACGTCATAAAGTCGCGTGGCGTCACTGTGCAACTTGACATGACAATGTCACGTCATGGTGTCAGCTGACGCCAGCTAACAGGTAACGTGATGAGCGACGTGAAGTCAGCGGTGTGGCGTCAATGTGGAATGTTTGGCGGAGTGCCGAAAATGGCCCGCATCGATATGGAACGCTGTGAACCTCGCGAAACCTGCGAAGTGTCCCACTAACTACTGTAGTAGTAAAACAAATAGCCGATTGAGAGCGACTATGGCACGATGTGATCTTAAGGTAACATTCGCTTGTGAGAAATGCTCTTGCTAAAGGGGTACTCCGGCGTTTTCTTAATAGTCCCCGATTTGCCTGAAAACGTCCTAACCACATCAACAAACATCGCTGAAATGAAGATAAAGTAAGTAGGCAGGCGAGCTGGTTGATGTTACACATTTTTGAAAACCGGAGACGACGGACGAAAAAGGGGACAACACACAAGCGTCTCAACTTGAGACGTTTTGTGTGTTGTCCCCTTTTCGTCCGTCACCTCCAGTTTTCGAAAATCGCTGAAATAGTTACTCAAATATTGGGCCAAATTAACTTTTTCGGTGAAGTTTTTGAATTATCAATTTTGGTCCTCACTGTGTTTGTCAAAATAAAAGTCTCTACTGGCAACAATTAAAAAGTGCCGTCAGCGGAAGGTAGAGGTTCACTCTTTGGACTCTATACATTCTTCCACACTTCATACAAGCAGTTTCATGGTGTCCGATGAACACTTTGGAAGCTCGCTCCAGCACCCGAGCAGCAGCACGAAGCAAATGGTCGGCATAGTTCATTTTAAACTACCCGCTCGACCCGCAAGCCCGCCTTTCCCTGATGTCACCGCACTGAAAAGCGCGTGTATGTTGGAATGTTGGGTTTGGCATAATTTTCATGCGTCGATTTCACGATGACTATGCAGAAATTCGCGATACTAAATAGTACACCGGAAAGGGTAAAGGCCGGTTGATTGAAATATATATAGTTTGTTTGAGCCAGCTAGAAAAATGGCCGGATTAGTACTTTAAAGAAACACGCAGGCGGGGTTGCTATCTTTTATCAGCAGGTACTCCAAACCACCGTTCACTGCGTGCCCAAGCCCGGGACAAATGACGCTCTTACCAGCCGAGATAGACCGCTGGCGTCTGTATTCAAAGGAGCTCTCTCATTCTTTTTTCTAAATATAGTAACGAAAAGAATAAGAGCGGCAGGGCGTGTCTTTCGAGTGCTCGGCTTCCGGCACGCATTCCATAACTTTCGCCGTGCTTTAGCTGCATGCTCGCTTTTGAGGTCCAAAAGACGCCTGAACGTTGTCGGTGGTAGAAGCTCGCGCTGGAGGCAGGACAAGTGAAGCTCCTCCTTGCCGTTTTCACCGTGTTAGTGACTCCAGATAGACGTATTGTTAGCTTCTATCGCGTTCATGCACTCCTCGTGGGCCAAGCTAATAGAGCCACCAGCAACAGTCGGCACAAGGCAAACAATACGACTCGGGTATGCAAAGCCGAGTCTTCTGGTCGTCGCTGGCGAAAGCCCAAACCTTCGTTGGCGCGGCTCTGCCTTTCTAAGCAACGTTACAAAAAACTATATATATAAGTAAAACTGAGACAAAGCCAGTGCGACAGAGGCAAGAAAAAAAATAAGAGCCAAGGTGGCAGGCGGGGCGACGGTGATTAATGGTAGTCGGGCGCCGCCGACAAGGCAATCGTAAGGAGGAGCGGATGTTATCCGGCAGCTGGGCGCTGAATTAGGGCCGCTGAAAGAAAATGAAAGAAGAAGGTTTCGCGCGTTTTCGAGGTACCTAATCATTATCATCTTTATTATTTGGATCATGTTTGTCTTATCGTAGTTCTTTTTTTTTTTTGTGATTATAATGCTCGTCCATTTATGCATCGCAAGTTAATGGATGGTTTCTAACGCGCTCGTTAAAATTCCATAATTGCTGACAAGATATAAGAGATTTTCTCGCACGACTTTTATTTTATTCCGTTGAGTTTTATTTCTTATTGCGTTAATGGGGCTTTTGGCATAGAAATGAAACGTTTGGCGCTGGTAATATGATTCGACAAACACTGACGATGTAATTGCGGGAATCTCAGGGTAACAAAATCGGCGCGGCTAGTAGGGCGTTGAGAAAGATGACAGCCGGTTTTCCAGGCATGAGAGAGATTATGTTAAAATATTTACTTACTTTACGATAATAACTCTAATGGTGACAAAAAACTGACTAAAGAGGTTTAAGTTGCCCTTTGGTGCGTGCAGTAACCATACCAAAATGGCGGTTCATTATAGGTACCGACTGAAAACAGAACTGCTACAACGAATAAGAGATGTCTTCGGGAAGGCCACCTGCAGCTGCGAAACTAACACATTTATGGTGATTTTTGCGTTCTCTATTTTCCCCCAAGTGCCCTTTGTCAAGGCAATAGGGTGTGTCAAATGGCACTCTCATTGCCATGGAACTCTGTTGTATTGATTTAAATGCGCCAAAACGAGTTCCGTAGAAGGCTTTCTAACTCAAAGTCACTAAGTTGACACAAACGTAAAAACGAAAACCTCGTAAACTTAGTCAATATGCTATCAACATGCAATGTCGAAATAGTCGATCGTATATTTTCTATAAAGACTAAGTGAATTGTTTCTCCGCTGAAGAGATAAAAGTTGGTCCATTTAGTAAAATTATTAACCTAGAACTTTTCAACTTCATTTACGAAGTTCGTGGCTTGAACATAAGTTGGAGCAACATCCGCCTATATATAAAAGAAAAAAACCGTGAAGAGTTCGACTGGAATTAATTATGTCAATATCTTCATCGCGATTTTCCGTTCCGAGTTCGACTGAGTTATAATATAAAGAAACTCTTAAATGTGACTGAGCAGTTAGAATGTATATTCATTTCAACGCCATATTTACTATTTGTTTTGCAACTCTTTAACACGAGGAAACCAATATTTCATTCGTCCTCGAGCTGGTTCTCCGTGAGGATCAGTTCCCGCAGCTCAGAGTGGTTCGAATACGAAGTGCAGCGCGGGAACCTCTAGGCCACACACAAAACAGAAATGGGCGCCTAACAAGGTGTTCGAAACTAGACAACTATTGTATAAGCATTATGTCGACTCAAATTTGAA
This sequence comes from Ixodes ricinus, assembly GCA_037355805.1. Classification (NCBI taxonomy): domain Eukaryota; kingdom Metazoa; phylum Arthropoda; class Arachnida; order Ixodida; family Ixodidae; genus Ixodes; species Ixodes ricinus. The sequence continues at coordinate 7,805 of JAZHYW010052568.1, forward strand.
TTAAAAGACCATATTATTAATATTTTCGCACCAGTTGGTGTCTCCAACAATGTTCGCCAACAGAATCGCTAAAGTCTCGTTTCTTGCTTGTGAGGACTATTAGTTTATTTTTGGTTTTTACTTCGTGTCAGCTCAAATCGAGACGCAGCCGACGCTACAAGGTAGTGTGACCAATCAAGCAGCGTAAAATGCGCTGGTCCCTATTTTTTTTTCTGTTTATCATGGGTTCAGCGGTTATAGAACACGTACAACAACATGAGCAGCACCATGATGGTGCGAGTTTGATGGTGTCTGAGTAGTCCCATCACCTCTTAGCGTCGGCTGCGTTTGGACGTCTGCGCATGCGCAGCGCCAACAGCAGCGCCACCGCACTGACGTGACGTCAAAAAGTTAATTCTTTTTATAGTCTCTAGCCGCAAGCGCAATAATTATTCGTGTGCGAGTCGCATAGCATAATGCACGAAACACCCATATAATTCGGTTGTTATGCATGTAACTTTTCTTTAAAGGGGTACGATACCAAAAATTTGCACTTATTTCTTTGTTTAGATGTGGTCCATATGGTGCTGGCAGCCGATAAACAGTAGTGCTTCAGACAAGTGTTTCTGGGCTGCCAGCAGAAAAGTAAAAAAAAAAACTAGTTTTAAAACGAATTAGCAGATTTCAAAGTTGCGCTTGTTGGCGGTATGCGAAGCTTCGTTTGAATGCCGCTATATCTTAAAGGACACATGCAAAGGAAGCAAACTTTTTTTTTTACAGCCGGGTTGGGAAAAGGAAGTTATTAAACGAATTTACAACGAAAAAGAAGAATATTTAGAGCTATATTTACGGCGCTATACGAGTTTATAGTTGGCGCCCGCAGGCGCCGCGGAAAAGTGGCCCATATTTGTCACGTGGTACTTGCGCTCTTTCGGAAGCTTCTTATGGTCTCGATAGGTTACTTATTCATCTTCGTTTGAAGTGCAACAAAAAACAAAGTTTAATAAGTAAGTTTTGGAGCCCAAAGGGAGCTCCTGAAAAAGCGCAAGCAGACGTGTTAGACCAGTGCGCCGATCAGATGACCGCGGCGGCGCCCCGGAGCACACGAACTTGTGTGGCGACGGCGGTGCGACAAACGCGTTGAAGCGGCGGCGCACAACGCTCAGCGTGAGGCGGCGGCGTGACTTTGAGGCGGCGGCGACGCAGCGCGGTGGCGCACAGGTTTACCACGTGACCAGCGGCGGCTCCCGCAGGGTACCAACTACAAATTAGTTTTACGCTTTAAATATAGCTCTAAAAATTTTGTTTTTTCGTTGAAAATTGGTTTTATAACATTCTTTTTCAATCTAGGCGGTTTAAATTTATTCGTCGCTCGTGGAGTTATTTAGTCCTGAATGTGACTTGGCGCAGAACGCTGACGCGTTTACTACGTTGTATATTGGGGCTATGTGTCCATTTAAAATTTGAACCCGATTAATCGCTACCCCTTAATCTATTAATTAACCAATTAATCGGTTTCGTTCAATCCCATGCATAATATTTTTAGAGTCGAAATTACATTTTTTTTGTTTTAGCTGAATATTAGATAAACGGTGAGGACACCTACACTCAGAAATTATTACTTCAGCCGCAGAAGCAAAGAGATTCGTTGATATTCTCGCGCAATAGCGAACTGCCTTGAATGCTTACAACAGTCTTAGCTGCGCTAAACGGACGCTCGCACGGCGTTGAAGTGACTGTTACAGGTACAACCTTCTCGAATTGTTTGGAGTTACAAATCTCGCCTCTATAGGTTACAATTAGTTAAAAATATCTCCTAAATTTTAACTTCACACATCTGTTCTCGTCCACGTGTGCGTGGAGGAAGCGCTGCAATTTTATTTTATTTTTTTGTTAGTAAAAATTTACCCGAATAACGGGTTAAATATAACCTAAATAAAAGCATTAACCGGTAGCTTAATCAACCAAATACCCAGCACTATAATATATGTTAAAAGCTTCCACAGTGCTTCCGCAACCTGCATTCCACACCATCAAAATTGCTGTTTTGCGCAGACGATAGGTATCGGAGCATCATCTGAGTGTGTGGGATCTCGTGCCAGGCCAACCATACCACTCCCCAACTCCCTGTGAATAGCGGAGCTAAAATATGGCACCCAGTGAATACCTTATATGCACAGCTCGATGGTGTCGCCACTCCTGCATGCTGACGTTCATTTGTACTTGCTGGTTCCCTCGGTCCACTACTTCGGCGGTGTGGAAACTAACACAGTGACCGGAACGCTCGTGGCGCATAAAATACCGGCGTGGCCGCGAATGACGTTACGGGGAAGCTAGGTGTGCGCCATAAGGCGTGCAAGTCCTCGGATGTTACTACTACGCTGCTCTGCTCTGTTTCACTTTATGATGTACCGCAGGAGAAGGCTACAAGCGCGAGCTCCTTGCCCTGGGGCACATCTCGGCGGCTGCAAGCTCTCGTGCCGTTAAGAGTAGCTCCCAACGCTATGAGCTCGGCAGCTTCTAGCCTGTGTCTGCGTTACAACATAAGGTGAAACGGAGTATAGACTGTGTCGCGTTGACGCCACCAAACTGCAAAGCTTGGAACTACAGTACCGTTGGTCGTGCAGGAACTCTTGAAGTCACGAGCTTGATACGCGTTGCATGTCCTCGGATGTTACTACTACGCTAGACGGTCGCGCGTTGACGCCACCAAACGGCAAAGCTAGAAACTACAGTACCGTTGGCCGTGCAGGAACTCTTGACGTCACGGCTCGACACGCGTTGCAAGTCCTTCGGATGTTACTACTACCGTTACACTGTCAAGTGCATTGACGCCGCCAAACGGGCAAGACTACAGAAACTACCGTACCGTTGGTCGTGCCTGGGAACTCTTGCAGCTTGATTCGCGTTGCAAGTCCTCGGATGTTACTGCTACGTTACACTGTCGTGCATTGACGCCGCCAAACGGCTTAAGCTGGAAACTACCGTGCCGGGTGGTCGTGCAGGAACTCTTGCCCGAGCTTGATACGCGTTGCCGAAGTCCTCGGATGTTACTACTACGTTACACTGTCATGCGTTGACGCCGCCAAACGGCAAAGCTAGAAAACTACGGTACCGTTGGTCGTGCAGGAACTCTTGAAGTCACGAGCTTCATACGCGTTGCAAGTCCTCGGATGTTACTACCGCGTTACACTGTCATGCATTGACGCCACCAGGCGGCAAAGCTAGAAACTGCAGTACCGTTGGTCGTGCGGGAACTCTTGAAGTCCACGGGCGCCGATACGCGTTGCGGAAGTCCTCCGGATGTTACTACTACGTTACACGTGTCATGCATTGACGCCACCAAACGGCAAAGCTTCAGAAACTAAAGTGCCGTTGGTCGTGCAGGAACTCTTGAAGTCACGAGCTTGGATACGCGTTGCAAGTCCTCGGATGTTACTACCCCTACGTTACACTGTGATGCATTGACGCCACCAAACCTGCAAAGCTAGAAACTACAGTACCGTTGGTCGATGCAGGAACTCTTGAAGTCCACGAAGCTTGATACGCGTTGCAAGTCCTCGGATGCTGCTATCTAGGTTACACTGTCATGCCGTGGCGCCACGGAAAGCGGCAAAGCTAGAAACTGCAGTACCGTTGGTCGTGCAGGAACTTTTGAGCTCGACGAGCTTGATACGCGTTGCAAGTCCTCGGATGCTACTACTACGTTACACTGTCATGCATTGACGCCACCAAACGGCAAAGCTTCGAGACTTCACAGTGCCGTTGGTCGTGCAGGAACTCTTGAAGTCGCGAGCTTGATACGCGCTGCCAGTCCTCCGGATGTTACTACTACGTTACACTGTCGTGCATTGACGCCGCCTGACGGCAAAGCTAGAAACTACAGTGCCGTTGGTCGTGCAGGAACTCTTGAAGTCGCGCGCTTGATGCGCGTTGCAAGTCCTCGGATGTTACTACTACGTTACACTGTGATGCGATTGACGCTTCACCAAACTGCAAAGCGTAGAAACTACAGTGCCGTTGGTCGTGCAGGGCCTCTTGAAGTCACGAGCTTGATACGCGTTGCAGAGTCCTCGGATGTTCCTACTAGGTTTACACTGTCATGCATTGGCGCCACCAAACGGCAAAAGCTGGTAGCTACAGTACCGTTGGTCGACGCAGAAACTTTTGAACTCGCGAAGCTTGGATACGCGTTACGCAAGTCCTCGGATGCTACTACTACGTTACACTGTCATGCGTTGACGCCACACAAACGGCAAAGCTAGAAACTACAGTGCCGTTGGTCGTGCAGGAACTGCTTGAAGTCACGGGCTTGATACGCGTTGCAAGTCCTCGGATGTTACTACGTTACGTCACACTGGCGGGCATTGAAGCGCCACCAAACGGCAAAGCTAGAAACCGCAGTACCGTTGGTCGTGCCGAGGAACTCCTTGAAGTCACGCGCTTGATACGCGTTGCAAGTCCTCGGATGTTACTACTACGTTACACTGTCATGAATTGACGCCACCAAACTGCAAAAGCTAGAAACTACAGGCCACCGTTGGTCGTGCAGAGAACTCTTTGAAGTCGCGAGCATTGATACGCGTTGCATGTCCTCAGATGTTACTACTACGTTACACTGTCATGCATTGACGCCACCAAACATGCAAAGCTAGAAACTACAGTACCGTTGGTGCGATGCAGGAATTCTTGAGGTCACGAGCTTGGATACGCGTTGCAAGTCCTCGGATGTTACTACTACGTTACACTGTCATGCGTTGACGCCACCAAACTGCCAAAGCTAGAAACTACAGTACCGTTGGTCGTGCAGGAACTGCTTGAAGTCACGAGCTTGATACGCGTTGCCAGTCCTCGGATGTTACTACCACGTTACACTGTCATGCATTGACGCCACCAAGCGGCAAAGCTAGAAAGCTACAGTACCCCTTGGCACATGCACAGGAACTCACCGACGTCACGAGCTCGATACGGGTTGCGCTTCTCGCTGGCCGACTTTGAAGCAAGAGGAAGAAGAGCTCGCGGTCACGTCCTTTGTTTCCGTACCTGTTTTAAAATTCATAGACACGGTACTGTCTTGTCAGTGTTCCGAAATCCAATCCCCCAGTGATAAATCGGGAAATAACAATCTCAAACGCAGGCTCTTTTGAAGAAGGAGGGCTGCCCATAAAACGATACTTTTGCTTTTTTACCAGCACTCTTTTCGCATCGATGTTGTTCTTGGATATTTTGACACG